>CM035415.1:3166219-3238719 GCA_020310875.1 Ceratopteris richardii | reverse complement strand
GTGTCCACCTCTTTGATATGCTTTAGCTTCTTGAAAAAATAATGGCCTACTTGCCCGATCTTTTTTGACTACTCTGTCTGCTTGTACCTTCTCTTCGCTCTGACTCCCTTCGTACGCTTCCTTGTCTTGTTAGTCCTTCAGTTCCTTGACTACTGCTTACACCCCCCCCTCTCTCGCGTCTGTCGTCTCTGACAGACCCTTGTTGAGTGGGTCGTTGGATGTAGTACTCCACAACGTCTGAGGCTAAATGATGTTCTGCAATTCTCAACCCTTTGGCCAAGTCAGTGAGTAGGGCATCCCAATCTACAGGCCCGAGAACCTGTGGATGTGGTATACATAGCTTTTCTAAATGGAGAGCTTGTTCCACGGCAAATAACTGTAATAAATGAGATGGTCTGGGAATGAATATCTCTGAATGATATTTCGAGAACCTCGTGATAAACATTTCTTCAAACGTCTGTTTGAAGCAAGCAGGTAGATACCTTATACGGGCATGCCAGGCATAGATGATGTTAATGGAGGGCGTGGTGCTCATGTCATAGACAAGGTCCTGATTCCCTTCATTATATCCAATAGCCGAAGGATGAGGTTCTTTGATGTTCTTAAATCTCCTAAATGTAATCAGCATGAGCTCAAAAATTTTTAGGCACATCTGTGCCATAACATCTGGAACATTCTTGAACTGGACTGCCCAGTATCGGATGGTTGAAATCATGTAGTTGACTGTGGGTTGGCCACTAGGAGGTGCTAGGTACACATAATTTAACCATTTTTCACATCCTTTAACCGTCAAAACTGTTTTTGTGTACTCCGGCCAAGACCTTCTTCGAAAGACACGGCAGTAGCAGGGATTATACTTGATATATAGAGGCATGTTATTCCACGTGCGATTCATCTCAGGGTAGGTTTCAAGCAGGTGGATCCTCCAAGTAGGTATGATGTATATTCCCTTGCTTGGCACTTGCAGGGATATCATCCGGTGCAAACTGTGTCGTCGAGGTTGGTTCTTTTGTTGTGCGTTGCTTGATTTCAGCATTGTAATCTGCCATTAATACACAGAATGGAACATACAGATCATCAGACGTGCCAATCCACCTATGATGGGAGAGGTTTCTAAAGTAATCTAATTTTATGACAACTTCTTCCAGTTGTGACATAGACGCTATCTGAACTGCAACTCTCTCATCATGGGTTGGAGCAACCTTTTCCAACCTTTGCATCCATTCAGGCGCTTCGATCTCAATCGTGTCCATTCCTTCTTCTGTTTGCTTACCCCCGGGCGTTGGCATGGGAACGTATGGGTCTTCAAAGATCTCCTCCACTTGAATTGACACTAAGTCTTCAGGTTCTGGTTCCGCCAGGGGAGAGGGTTGACGCTCGTATTGTAGAACTCTATTTCATAGTTCTTCTCATTTTGCTTTGAGTTTTGCGACTTCTTCAGATGTGTCGACTTTAGTTGTGACTTTGCTTGGTGACTCCTGCTGGGTTGCCAGTTGCTTTAATAAGTCATCTCTTTCTCTTTCTAATGCTGCGTGGGCTTCCAGGAGGTCGGCATGGGTTTCCAAGACGATTTGCATATTTCCAGATGGGATAGCCTTGAATATCTCTGGGTCGATTTCCTGTGGTGAACCCTCCATTGCTGCTTCCAAGTTTTCTTCGTTCTGTCTCTATAGTCGCTTATTTTCCTCGAGTGCTGTAGACATTTGTTTCCGTAATAGGGCCAGGTTGCGTCGAAGCTTGATGTTCTCTGTTATCTGGGAGTGTAGCAACTCATCAAGTTGTTGTTTTTCTTCCGCATTTGACTGGGGTGGATTGGCCACTAACTGCTCATGTTGTTCATGTAAAGTGACATACTGTTGTTGTAGTAGCCGCTTTTCCCTCTCTAAGTCAATGAATCGTCCTTGTAATGTTTCATGGCTTCTGAACAGACTTGTATGTTGAGCATCTAGGTGCTGATAATGTTGTTGTAGTTGAGACATACACTGCTACATGTTATTAAATACATTATTAATAGGGGTGGATGCGGGAAAGGTGTTGAATGCAGAAGGGAAGGGAAAGGGGAATGGGAGCGTGTATGCTGTGCTCGAAAAGGGTGAAGTTGGTGGTGCGGGATTCAGAGATTGTGGACGTATGGGGGGAGGGAGAGGTGCCGAGGTGGGTGATATGTTCATGAGGTCAAAAGTGGATGCAGTCGTGGGGGTGATTGTGAACATGAGAACTGTGGTGCGGTGATGGTGGTGAAAGTGTAAAGTGGTGTGTGTAGTTGTGAATATGAACCGCTAGGAAGTGTGATCGGGGGAAGGGGGTTTTCCGTGGCTGTAGTTAGAATTACAGTGTTAGTGGTAGTGTATACAAGTGAGGTGGTGATAGGGTGTGTGGGTTGTGTGGATTGACTGACAGTCTGTGCTTCGGTATGTGCAGTGGACTCTGTGGCGGTGACAGTAGTGGTTACACTGGTGGTGGGAGGTGAAGTTGGTGGAGTTAGAGGTAGGGGTGGTAAAGGGGTGATGGGGGTGCACTGGTTGTATGGGCTTCCTCAGTTTCCTGAATGATATGAGCTGTGCCCGTGGTTGTGGATGTGGTGCCCTGTGGTTCTGATACTAAGATATTCATTTGTTTTCCTGATCGAGGGGGGCGTCTGCCATATCATCGCTCCGATCTTCTCGAGTGTGCAAGAGCTGTATGCACCGTCTCAGGTACCCCCAACGCATCAAAAATCATATCAAGGGTTTCTCAGTATTGCTCGTCCACACCTTCCTCTTCAAGGATTTGGTTCATGAGGGCTTTTCCTACTGCCAGGGACAGTTTGTGCTGTTCTTGAACTCTGTTGATGGTATCATACAGTTTTTTCAACTCCTTCGTATAAGCCGGGGCACCCTCAAGTTCCTGTAGAACTCCTTGTTCATATTCGTGCTCTTCTTCTTCTGTTTGTCCACCTCGTTCCTCCTCTTGTTCTTCTTCTTCTTCATCCACTTCAACTACCTCTCGTTGTCTAGGGTGGGGTTGGTCTGTAGCAGTTTGTTGCCCACTAGCTTGCTCTGCCTCGACTTCCGCATTAGTAGTCTCGATTATTGTGGCTACCTCCTCATCAGTTAGGTCTTCTAATGTGAAGCCGTGAGGAAACTCTAAGTCGGTTGTGTTAGTCGCCCGCCGGATTGGGAAGATGTAAGCGAATCTTGTTCGCACGAGTGAAAAAAGTAGTTACAAACAGTTTGTAAAAAGTTATATAAATCAAGAAGACGCGTAGAGACGAGAACGTGATGGATCACCAGACTGTCTGTCTGGGTGACTGAGCGAATCGTACCTGTAGTGTCTGTTTTTGCATAATCTCCAGTGTTCTAAGCTTCTTGTTCATCTTTGGTTTGTCTGTCGCTCTTGTCTTGTCTTATCTACTGTCGATACCTGATCTATTGTTAACAAATGAGACGATTCGTGGAATCACCAGACTGTTCTTCTGGGGGATTGCCTAAACGCTGCTGTAGCACTGTTGTCTAAATTCTGCGTACTCCGATTGTACTATGTGCATCTGTGTTTTGTTTCCTATGGACCTCTATTGAGGTTGCAAGTTTCATTCACAACTAAGAGATCGTGGACTGTTGTCTGAGTAAGCTGTTTGTGAATCTCTATTGAGTTGTGGTGTTAGTCCGCGCATTGTGTGTTACCCATTCTTGGAATGTTTTGCCAGTGGTTGGTGAAATCTGAGCAACTATGGTAGCCTTCTGGTATTCAGATCTGTACTGTGTTGTTTGTAATGTTGGAATCTGTCTTCATACGGTAAAGTTAAGTGCAGTAGGGATCTTTCTAAGTTGTGCACTGAGCCTGCAGTACAGTGTGGTTGAACTCTCAAGTTCTCTGTGTCTACGGTGTGCCTGACTGATTAGATCCAGTCGGTTAACGATTACTCTTGTTCCGGCATTCCCAGTAAGTTTATGTGTAGATGCAACACAACATTTTAGTGTATTCGGTACACGTGGTTGAGCTAAGACTATGATGGTAATATCTAAGTATGACAATCTTTGATAGATCTCTTTGCATTAGTATAGTGCTGAGTGTGAGCAGCAAGTTTGGGAACTAAGTACAGGGCCTCTGTCTAACAGACCCCTACCACTCCCAAGAATCCACTTAGGTGCTTAAATGCATTTCTGACAGTTAGTCTCGCGTTTAAGAAGCGTTTAACACTGGCGCCGTCTGTGGGAAGGTGGCAACAGATCAAATTGTTGCAAACCTGTTGTGGAAAC
This sequence comes from Ceratopteris richardii, assembly GCA_020310875.1. Taxonomy (NCBI): domain Eukaryota; kingdom Viridiplantae; phylum Streptophyta; class Polypodiopsida; order Polypodiales; family Pteridaceae; genus Ceratopteris; species Ceratopteris richardii. Next base: position 3,234,481 of record CM035415.1, on the reverse strand, counting down.
GTGACTGTAAAATTTTTTTTCGACAGTAATAGTACGCGATTAGTACAGAAGATGATACATGCCGGTTACTCGATTCGGTGAAACGTATCCAAAGAACCGCCAGCCTGGGGTACTTAATTTGCTAAAAACGACTCCGAGAGGTAGCAATACAACTAGGTCTAACCCAGTTGTCAAGAAAGTAAAAAACGTTAGTAGTGATTCCGGTCATATTCCGGTGGAATGTGTTTCACCTCTGGTAAATTCCAGTACTATTTCGACACAGCCTGTCGAAGATATAGTAACTCCAGAATCTACCAGGACGCAGCCTGAAGTCAGTTTAACAACATTGGGTAAAGATTCAATTTTGTTTACGACTAGAAACTCTTTATCCAAAGAAATTAGCAAAGGCGAAAAAACACCTGGTTTTGGCAAAAACTCGACACATTTCGGTGATATTTTGGTAACAAGGTTGCAGTTTTCCGGCGACGGTTTACCATTCCTCGGTAAATCTTCAGCCCAGTCACCGCTATTGGGAGTAAGCTTCCCTACATTTGACATCAAGAAGGAAGGTAGCTTGTTTGAAACCGAGATTCGAAGCATATTGAACAAGATTATCGAACCGGAAAGTGCACAGGCTGATACAGACTCCGACGGTTTAGATATTCAGCCCCGGGATATAGGAGATAGTCACCATACAACCATCAGCACGATGAACGAACAACAACAACAACTATGTATACCCAGGCCGACTCCAACGGGAGTAACGTACACCAAATTTGGTGGATTCCGAGGAGATGACCCGGATGCTCATGTACGCACATTTGAGATAAGCTACGCAGTACTCAACCATCCACCTGATCTGGCGTATAAGGCTATTGTTTTCCAATCGACATTGGTCAACGAAGCAGCTAGATGGCTTACAGAATATGATATTAACCATTTCGGCACTTAAGCAGTAAGAGATGCCTTTTTGCAAAGATTCAGGCTAAAGAAGAATCCAGCCGAAATTTTTGACTACCTGCAAAACAATAGACAGAAGATAAATCAAACTGTATAGAAGTACGCCACTCTATTCAGGACTCATTTGAGGCAGTTACCACCAGCACATGCCAACCTACCGAACGACGTTATTACTCAGTGGTTTATCAATGGATTGACCCCGCAACTTAAACAGATTATGATCATACGCTGTGTAGGAGCTATGACGCTAGATGCAGTGATTGCAATGGCTCTACAACTGGAAAACAAGGTTGGAGGATTTACAGAAGATCTGGAGTGGCTAAAAGCAAATAGAAATATCACCGAAGACCCGACTAGATAGATGTACTACACTACCTGCAAGAATTCAGGCCATACTAGTGCCACTTGTGCACTTAATCAGTTGTTTTGTGCTATCTGCAACACTACCGGACACACCACCGAAAACTGCGCATATAACGCCAAAGTGCAGGGAACAGCGACTGTCAATGCAATTATACACGAACCAGGGCAGCCAGCCAATCACTATGTTCCTCCGCAAATGAGAAACAACCAGCAACAAGGATATCGAAATTACAGAGAATAGAGAAATAATAACTATAATGCAAACCACTGGCAGACCAGACCGCCATCGGAAAATCCCAATTTGCCACCACCGTGCTATCATTTCTGTGGAGAATTCGGTCACATTAGAAGATTTTGTAAAGATGCAGTTGAGTATGACCAAAGGAAGAAAGAACGTCAAAACCCAATGGCTAATATGGTATAAATCACACTAGTAGAAACGCATGCTGCAGTAATTCAGACCCGCTCCGGTAAACAAGTGCAACCAGCAGTAGAAATATTTGAACCAGGCATACGTGAACAACAAAGGATGTATGATAAAGCTAGTCAATGGACCACCGCAGAGCCTCCAGTCTTCCCAAATCCTATTCCGGTAACCCAGACTCCGTTAACCGAAGAAGGAACACAACAACAGAATTCCGATTCAGCAGCAGGCACATCATCTTCAGCAGGCGCATCATCTTCAGAATATGTGGAAACAATCCAATCACAAAGGGCCTGGGAAATTTTATCTAAAGCATCCATCACTCTTCCTCTGGGCCAATTGCTTGCACTAGTACCGGGAGTTCGACAACAATTCCAACAACAATTCAGTCCGGTGCCTCCCTGCATTCGAGAAACAGCAACAGTGCAAACGGAACCCGATTCTACAGTCGATCATTCAGTTCCTTTGATTACGGTATGGTATAAAAATCATAAAATCACACAGGTACTAATTGATGGAGGATCTGGAGTCAACATTGCTACTGCTGCACTGTGTAAAAAGTTAGGGTGGACTGAAATCGAACCAGTTCAGTTTTTTGTCAGAATGGCCGACCAATCAAGAGTCCATCCCATAGGACTTGTACAAAATGTACCAATCACTTTACAAGGTACAACATTTAAAATGACCTTTGTCATACTAGATTTACCAGAATCCACTCTTGATTACAACCTCCTTTTTGGCCGACCTTGGCTGAAGCACGCTAAGGTGATACAGGATTGGTCTACACAGGAACTCACTTTCAAGGATAATAATCGTAAATACGTTGTAAAATTAGATGCTATACAACCTTGCGAGTTGCATGCTAGACCGTATTTTGCGGAACCAGTCCATATGTTAGATGGGTTGTCAGATGATGAAGAAGAGGAGTTTCTGAAAAATAACATTGACATGATCTCCCTAAGAACTGTTGATCTACAATCTGTTGTAGATAATTGGAATCCTTCAGTTTGTACGGTGATGACTGTAACATAACAAGATATGAAAGAAGAAATAGCTATCATAGATGACGCTGATCTACAACAACTTTTTAAGCCATCTGAGAATACAAAGAAGCCTCGACAATTTTATGTTCCAGAAGATCAACTGACCACTTACAATTTAGGAGATGAAGCAAATCCACGACCTGTTAAAATAAAAGAAAACTTACCGGAATTATTTCAAGCAGATCTAATCCAACTACTTCGCGAATTTTCTGATGTACTTGCATGGGATTACAAAGATATGAAGGGTTTGGACCCGCGCATCTATCAACACAGGGTCATGCTGAAGCCGGAAGCAAAACCACTTAAGCAACCCAACTACCGGATGAACCCGAACTATGCATCACAGGTAAAGGCAGAACTTGATAGGCTACTCAAAGTCAGATTTATTGTACCAGTACAACATGCTGAATGGATCTCTCCAATTGTTATTGTCATTAAAAAGAATAAGCAGTTACGAATATGTGTAGATTACCGGAAACTGAACGCAGCTACAGTGCCTAATCCATTTCCGCTCCCTTTTCTTGACACAATGCTTGATAGAGTAGCAGGACATGAAATGTACTCATTCTTAGATGGGTACAATGGGTATAATCAAGTTAGAATGGCTGAACAGGATATACCGAAGACCGCCTTCATAACCAACTGGGGCATGTTCGCATGTACTGTTATGTGGTTTGGATTAAGGAATGCCCCAAGTACGTTCCAAAGGTGTATGCAGGAAATATTTTCTCCTTACCTTACCTCTTTTATGCAAGTATATCTTGACGATTTTTCAATTTTCCGTAAGATGATAGCACACCTGTTCCATTTATGGTGCTGCTTTGAAAGTGCAGAGAATACAGACTGTGCTTGAACCCAAACAAATCTGTGTTTGCGGTTTCATGTGGAAAGCTACTTGGCCACATTGTATCTACACAAGGTATACAGGTGGATCCAGATACAATTTCAGCTGTGTTAGAAGCTCCTGTGCCCACTACACCGAAGGAAGTAATGCGCTTCATGGGCCAAGTAAGATGGCATGGATGACACCTACGATGGCTTGCTCACTTGGCAATACCACTGAACAGATTAATCACCAAGACTCCTCGACAATTTGAGTGGACTCAGGAATGTCAGATAGCATTTGATCGCTTAAAGTGTTTATTAACACAAGTTCCCATCTTACAGCCTCCTCACTGGGATCGCCCATTTCATGTATTTGTTGATGCTTCAGATATAGCAATAGGGAGCGTTTTAATGCAACAAACCGATAAGTGGTTCAGACCAGTGTACTATGCAAGTCGAAGATTAGCCCCTGCTGAAAAGAATTACTCTGTAACAGAAAGAGAATGTCTAGGTCTAGTATATTCTGTCAAGAAATTCAGACATTATTTGCTGGGCCGTAAATTTACTTTTCATGTAGATCATGCTGCACTTGTTTATCTGGTTCGGCAACAGCATCTAGGTGGTCGTTTAGCACGATGGGTTCTGCTTTTACAGGAGTTTGACTACGCAGTCATTCATCGGCCAGGCAGTTCACATGCCTTAGCAAATTTTCTCTCTCGCTTAGATTCCGGTGAAGCTTCGGTAGGTATAGATGACACAACTCTAGCGATTTATGTCTCTGAACCAACGAATGATGAAATTACAGACCCGCCTATGCCATCTACATACTATGATCAAATATTGACCTTTCTCACTAATGGATGCCTTCCATCTCAGACTTCTACGGCAATACGTAGGAAAATTGCAGTTTTTAGCCGTCGATTTCGGTTGATTGCTGGAGAATTATACTATGTGGATCATACTGGAATTTTACTTCGATGTATTCCACCACATGAAGTTAACTCAGTCATTAATTTGGCTCACTCAATTCCTTCCGGTGGCCATTTTGCTGCAGACTTAACACACCGAAAAATTCTGCAAAGTGGTCTCTGGTGGCCTACTATGTATAGGGATGTATTGCAGTTTGTAAAAAATTGTGATAATTGTCAGAGATCTGGACAACCGTTACCACGTCATTATTTTCCGCTACAACCTGTCTTGCCATTAGAACCTTTTCAGAAGTGGGGTCTAGATTTCATTGGACCTATTACACCACCAGCAATCTTCAGTAACAATCATTATATTTTGACATGTACTGATTATGCTACCAAATGGGCAGAAGCCTGGGCTTTACGGTCTGCTACAGCTATTGCAGTAGCAAAGTGTCTGCTAACCGATGTCTTTCCACGTTTTGGTTTACCCCTGGAACTTGTTATAGATCAAGGCACTCATTTTGTCAACAATTTAATGAAAGTACTCACACATTCGTTTCAGGTCACACATAAATTTAGTTCACCATATTATCCTCGTGCAAATGGCCTGGCTGAGAGTACAAACAAATCTTTGTTGAATATGCTCTGAAAACTCATTTTAGAAGCACCGAAAAGATGGGATCAACTGCTACCTGCAGTATTATGGGCATATCGGACTACATACAAGGTAACAACAGGATTAATCCCATTCAAACTAGCTTATGGATTAGAAGCAATAGCACCGATGGAGATAGTTATACCAAGCTTACGAGTAGCAATCACTCAGAAACTGCTACCGGAAGACTCACTGTCATTTCGGTTGGATACACTTAGAGAATTAGACGAGCATCGATGGCACGGTTTTTTGACTATGCAGGAAGTACAGCTAAGACAAGCTCGAACACATGATCGATATCTAAAGACTCCAATTTTTACGGTGGGACAACTTGTACTCTTTTACAATGCAAAGTCGCATCGGTCTGCTGGCAAATTCAAATTACGATGGTTTGGTCCCTACCGGATTTTTGAACAAGTGGGCCGAGCAACTTTTCGGTTGACTACGTTGATCAGAATCCCTCTTCCGAAAGTCATCAACGGTTCGAAGCTGCGGCCGTATCAACACACCTCTAACCCACACTGAAACGTTTCACTTACCCGCATTTTTTTTTATGTTCTCTTTTCTTTATTTTCTTTTCTTTTTTGGCGTGCTTAATAAAACAAGTTTGTAAATATCCGCGCTTTGATACCTAATTATGTCCACGGCCGCCCTGCCCTTGCCAGCTACTCACGCATGCACACCGAAGTTAAGAATTATCATTTCAATACCGCACGATGATTAATCATCCTTCATTGCTCTCCACTGCGACACATCTACTTAACCTTTTCTGTTTCGCCGAAAGACTCTATTGTGTTTGTGTGATTTGTGCTCTGTGTGCTTACCCTGTGCTCTATGTGCTTGTGCTTAGTGTCCTTCTGCGTGCCATGGAAGCTTTGGCTAACTACGCCGCCTTCCGTGATGGACTCCCTGCAGACGTAGGAGAGTTCCTGCACATTCGTGGGCTTTCCAACTTTGCTGAATTGCCTTGGCATTCAGTGGAGTCCCACCCATTCTTCGCCCAAATCATCTCCGCCATCGCCCACACACCTGCCACCGAGCAGAGTTGGCCGATCACCTCTCGTTGGAAGATGCATTTTTGGAAACCTTTTTGAAGGAAAATAATTGTAAAATGATAGAAATTTGTAGAAATATTTATGCAATTATTGTAAAAATAAGGAAGAGTCTTCCTTATGTAGGATAGAATCTTATATATTTTTTCTAGAATTTTTGGAAACTCCTAGATAGCATATTTTTAGAATAATAGAGGAAAGGATCAAAATCCAAGTGTGAAAAGGGACACTTGAAAATGTATATAAGCTAATTTCCTCTATTATGAGGGGGTTGGTTAATCATTTGTGTATTTGCTATCCACGTGAATAGAGAAGGAGTTTCTGCTGAAAATCGTGTTTCTCCTCTTCTATGTGGTTTCTTTGATTTGTGAGTCTAGATCTTGTGTATCCATGGAGATTTGTGAGTATCTATTGTGTAAATGTGTAGAATGTGTATGAAGAGAGCTGAATACTGTTGTGTTGGGTGATGAGTTGATGAAAAATGGTGCTGGAGCTGAAAATCGTTTGTTTGCACAGAATCGCGATTGTCTCATCTGTATGATCTAGGTGATATTTTTTTACTTTGACTTCATGATTGTGTTCTGCTGATAAAATAGCATGGAATAGACACCAAGGTTGTAGAAAATGGTGTAGATTTGCTCAAGATAATCCAAACCCTAGAAATTTCCTCTTCATTTTCACTCTTCTCAGAATTCCAGCCATTATTCTCTTATTTCTTGGATTCTATCATCTTGAAGGGGCTGTGGTCTCAAGAATACTTCCAGGATTGACAAAATAAAGATGTCTTGTTGATTCTTTATGCTAAATGATTGGAGAGGACAACTCCAAAGATTAATAACAAACATTTTTTGGCGCCGTTGCCGGGGATCGAAAAAACACGATTTTCTGCACAGAATCGCGATTTTCTGAGTAAGATTGTGATTTTGGTGTAGAAGTGCAGGAGTTTGGTGAATTACAAAGGGAAGAAGGTACTGAAAGAAAACAAGAAGAAAGAATACTCAAATTTGCACAAAATAAGATCTTCAAAAAAAACACGATTTTTTGCACAAAATCGCGATTTTCTGAAAGGGAAAATTTTTGGAATTTCTAGCATATTTGGGTACTTTGAAAAAGAAAATTGCAAAAGATGTCATCAAGATTGGGTAAGTAAGGATTGGACAAGTGGAAGAGTGAAGAATTTTGAAAATCACACAAAATCGCAATTTTTTGGACACTATAAAAACCTGTAATTCAAAGAAAAATTCATTTGAGTGGAGTGTGAGAGAGAGAGAGAGCAGCCAAAATCGCGACTTGCTGCAAAATTCAAGCTTTGGAGAAACTTTCAACCAAGCAAGCAAGGTAAAGACTCTGAACATCATTTTTTAGTGTATATTCTTGCATTGGAGTGGTTTTTTGAACATCAAAAATAGAAAATAAGCAAAAATCACAGAATCGCGATCTTCTGATTTTTTGGGTTTTCTATAGGAGATAAGTATTTTCTGATAAATTTCTTTCATTGCATGATAAAAAATCAGTAAGGCGATTCTATTAGGAGAAAGAGAAATCTGAAAATCAAAACTTGAAAAAATTCAAAAAAAAAATGTTCAAAATCGCGATTCTGAAGTCAACACAAAATCGCGATTTTGAGCACTAAGAACAACATCGCGATTCCCAGAACACGATTTTCATCAGAAAATCGTGTTATTTACAATTGTGAGCAATCACGATTGTCTGGGAACAGAATCGTGAAAAACACGATTTTGAGCACAGAATCGTGAAAAACACGATTTTAATCATAAAATCGTGGTGGAAAAACACAACCCTAGTAGAAAATCGTGAAAAACACGATTTTCAAACAGACAATAGTAAATAATAACTAGCTTGAACACAAAATCGTGGAAAACACGATTCTGAGTTCAAAATCGTGGAAAACACGATTTTAGTCACAAAAATTGTGAAAAAACACTTTATTAGGTAGAAAATCGTGGGAAACACGATTTTCAACAAAAATTGGTGAAAAATCGCTAATTTGAACACAAAATCGTGAAAATCAGCTAAATGATCCTTAGGTCTGGGAACAAACTAAAGTCACTTACCAAGCAAGACCTAGGAAGGAAGGAGATAGAGTCAGTTGTAGGGGAAGCTCAAGAAAGAAATTTAGGGCAAGAAAACAACATGGAAAATTTAAATGAAACAAATGAGCCCATTGAAACTGGGGATTACAGAAATATCCTCAAGTACATGTATACAAACAGGTTTGGCACCTATGTATATCAAGATGGGATGCATAAACTTCTCATTAGATTGAGAAACTTAGAAGTTCCCTTAAACATAACACCTGTAGCCCAATTCAAAGATGGTAGGTATGAGGATAGGCAAGGGTGTGTGTACATCTTCTCCCCAGACCCAGAAAATTCAAATGACTTAGGGCAATGTGCTGACAAAGGACCTTGGGAACATAACATGGGACAACCAGATTTACCTAGACCACATGAAAACTACACTAATACTGAGCAACAGCATGGGAGGAGGACACATGCTTCACCAAATCCCTTTGACAAAGAACCAGAAGGATATAATGAATTTCCACTCAGAAGAAGACACCATTGGCAACCTCAGGGTAGAATGCTTAGACCATATCAAGTAGCCAAATGTATGAAAAATCAATATGAAGGGTATTTAGACCCCCATGCTCATGCTGCAGAGTTTAGGCAATTAATCAGAGCAGAGGAGGTGGAAGATTACAAAGTTCAATTTGAGGCATTTGGTCTAACCTTAACTGGACCAGCATTATCATGGTTCATCCCTTTAAGAAAAGAAATGTACCTGGATATTGAATCCTTCCTAGAGGCCTTTATTGGAGAATTCTCAAAAACTGGGATAAAACATAGCACAGCCACTTTGATACATAGTTTCAAGCAACAAAAAGATGAGAATGTCAGAGAGGCAGCCAGGAGATTTAAGCAATATATTGATAGATGCCCTAAAGAGGAAGTCCCTTCCATGGCTAGACAGGTATCCCTATTCATAGAAGGGTTGAGAAGTGCTCAATTAAGAACCCTAATATACTACAGGAGATGCCCTGATCTAGGAGCTTGTGTGAAAGAAGCAATAGATTTGGAGGACAATAGAGGCCAAGATTTGTTAGCATTTGATCAACCCAGATCATACGAAGACAAAATTCCTCCAACAGAAGAGTTGGCTCAGGCCATTGCTAAAGCTCTAGAGGTAAGTACTAAAACCAATTTGATAAACTCCAGGATAAACACAAATAAAAAATGCTACAATTGTAGGGAAAGTCATCTGATACAACATTGCCCATATCAAAAACCTCCACATTTGCAAGACAGAAAGACACTCAAATACTGTACACTAGAGAGGAAGTGGACCAACCATACCAGGGAGGAATGCTTCTATAATAAACAACCCATAAAGGAGAGAGACTATGGGAGCCAGAGAGAATCAGTGTATAGTGAGCAACCAAGACCTGTGCTAGGGCAACAACCTCCTATGCCTACAAATGTAGTACCAATCAAATATGCACCAGTAGAGGAGGGAAATTCAAGAACAAAGTCACCATACAGAGAAGATTATCAATGGAATGAGGGATTTCAAGAAGAATGGGAAGGTTATGAATCAAGAGAGCCAGAATTACAAGCCTTAGACTTGGGAAATGGAAGAATTGAGATGGACACTGCCACTTTCATGTATATAACCAATAATTACATGTCCAATCAAAAACCTCAATTCAAAGGAGGACCTAAGATAACTTGTTATAGGTGTGAGGGAGATCATTTTATTAGAGATTGTCCACAACCTCCTACAGTGAGAATAGAAGGAGCATATTGCAAGGATTGTGGCAGGGAGCATTTGATAAAAGATTGCCCAAAAAATCCCCAAAAACAACAAAACACACCTAATAACATACCATTAAAAGCAGTCAGTATCATGGAACAGGAAGAATTGAGTGACATTGAGTTAGTGGATGTAAATGCTGTAACAAGGTCACAAACAAAACAACAAAGAACAACTAAGGAACAAAATGAAGAATCAAATTCAAAGGTGAAGAAAAATAGACAAAAAGGGAAATGGGAGAGGAAGCATAAAATGAATAAAAATATGGAAGAAGAAAATAGGGAACAATCAAACAATACTTCTTCTTCAAAGACACAGACCCAGTTGGAAATAGGAAATTCAAAAAGTCTAGACACTCTGATAAAAGCATACAAAGGAAGAATTCAAGAGGGACCAAGCCCTGCTGACCATACAATGGCTTATCCTATGCCAGACTTAGAACATGAAAGAATGCAGAAGTGTAAACAGATCATTTGCGAAGTACAACTCAAAATGGGGGAAGAAGACAATTCTCAAAAAACAGTTGAGGAATCTGAGACAACAAAAACAAGAGGAAAGAGTATCAAGGAAGAAAACCCACAAGTAACACTCCAAGTGAATACAGACAAAAGATGCACATTTCTGTATCACACCACATGGGAAGATTTAATAAAACAAAATCCTCATCTACAGAACCAAGTGAAAAAATGGGAGACAACACCAGAAAATCTTCACCCACAACTACAGGAAATAGAGGAGTTGTGGTATATTCCCATTGACAAGATAGGAGGATATTGTGAGGGAGAAGAGGGAAACTCAACTTTAAAAATACAATTTGGTAAAAACCAGGCCAAAGCCATTTTGGATAGTGGAACAGGAGTGGCCATCATGACTAAACAAACTTGGGAAAAATGGGGAAAAAGTGAATTATTACCAACAAAAATGAGATTGCAACTTGCAGATGGACACATTGAAAAACCCCTAGGAATATGGGAAAAAGTGATTGTGGACATATGTGGGATAGAGATAGAACATACCTTTGCTATAGTTGAATTCCCACAATCTACTTCATATGAAATTATCCTAGGAAGACCATTCATGAGACAAATGCAAATTGTACAAGATTGGGGTAATGATTGCTTATACCTACAGAGCAAAGGAAGAATAACCAAGGTAAATCTAAGAAATGGGCACTACTGTGACATACCCCCTCAACAATGGTATAAAATTCATCAGATCAAGAGTTGAGTGAGGAATCAGAAATGGAGGATCAGGATGAAGCTGAATCATCTGTATGGAGGTGCAATATGATAAGAAATCTGACCAATAGGAAAAGGAGATTAAGAAGAGAGGATTGTGTGGAAGAAAGAGGGCTACAAGATGAGAATTATGTACCTCAACAATTCAAGGATGATGAATTTGAGCCCTATGGGTGGAATCAAATTTTGGCTACCATGGATCTAGCTAGTGATGAATATGTAGGAGTGGAATTTCAAAATGAAGAAGGATATGATATTTTTCACATTGGAATACAAATGATAAAGGTATCCAGAACAGAAGAGGGCATAGAAGAAGAAATAATATTACAAAAAGGAAAAACACAATTTTTGGAGGAGGTAAAAGCTGAAGATGATATTAAGGATAAGATTTCTGGTAAGTACAAGAAAAACAAACACAAAGAAACAGAAGAAAATCAGGAAAATGAGAAGAAGACAAGGAAAATGAACAAAGACCAACAATTTGATGTACCAAAAAAATTTAAGACTTATGAAGTGGAAAATAGATTACTTCTTAGAAGGAAACCAAAGAGGGAAAAGAAGAAAGGAGAAGCTTATGACAATGAGGAAGAAACTAAGAAGATCATGATCACTCATGAGGAGGGAGAAGAAAGACACATTGTAGTGGCTAATGACATGACAACTCAAGAAGAAGAGGCACTAAGAAACTTGGCAAGAAAATATAGGGATGTATTTGCTTATAGCTACAAAGATTTGAAAGGTATTGATTCTAAAATCTGTGAGCATAAGATTCCTATGACACCTGAAGCAAAACCTAGTAAACAGAGACATTACACATTTAATGATAAATACTCTGCCAAGATAAAGGAAGAAATTGACAAGCTATTAGCTGCCAATTTCATCTATGAAATTGAGTATACAAAATGGATATCTCCTATAGTTGTGGTACCTTAAAAGAATGGGAAACTTAGGGTATACATTAACTTGAAAAAGGTAAATGCAGCAACTATAAGGGATAATTATCCACTGCCTATAACAGATCATCTTCTAGAAAGAGTTGTTGGGAAGGAGGTTTATAGTTTTTTAGATGGCTTTTCAGGATACAACCAGGTCCCTATAGCATTGGAAGACCAACATAAAACTTCCTTCTCCACAGAATGGGGAATCTATGCCTTTAGGGTTATGCCCTTTGGGCTAACCAATGCTCTAGCAACGTTTCAGAGATTGATGTGTCATGTCTTCAAGGAGTTTTTGAGAAAAATAATGGAAATCTATGTAGATGATCTTTGTACTTTTTCATTAAAAAGACAAGATCACTTGCAGGACTTAGAAGATATATTCAGGAAATGCAGAACCTACAGAGTATGCTTAAATCCAGAGAAATGTGTATTCTTTGTGAGACAAGGAAGAATGCTGGGTCATATAGTCTCTAAAAATGGAATTTCAACTGATGAGAAGAAAATAAAGGCCATAATAGAGCTTTCAAGACCAACAAGTGTAAAAGAACTTCAAACTTTTATGGGACATTGTGGGTACTATAGGAAATTTGTACATAAAAATGCTGACATAGCAAAACCCTTATATGCCCTAATTACAAAGTTTGAGTGGACCAAGGAGTGTGACCAAGCCTTTGAAACTCTAAAAACTTGTTTGGTAACAGCCCCAATTCTGAAAACACCTCAATGGGACAAAATTTTTCATGTCCATGTGGATGCTTCCAATTATGCTTTGGGATGTGTGTTAGCACAACCAATAGAAGGAAGCAAGTTAGATTTTCCAGTGGCCTATGCTAGTAGACAATTGAATCTAGCAGAGAAAAATTACACAACCACTGAAAGAGAGGGATTGGGCATGGTATTTGCTGTAAAAAAATATAGACATTACCTTTTGGCCAACAAGTTTAAGTTCTTTGTAGACCATCAAGCTTTGTTATATTTGGTAAATAAACCTTGTCACACTGGGAGAATAGTCAGATGGTTTTTATTGCTAATGGAATTTGAGTTTGAAGTAGTGGTCAGACAAGGGAAAACACACTTGAGGGCAGATCATTTATCTCGAATCCAGTCTGAAGAACCCAGTTCACCCTTAGATGACAATCTGCCAGACACTTATCTCTTTAAGGTAGAAAGTGTTCCTGAGTGGGCCATGACTTTAGTACCATTATTAACCATGGGACTTTGTAGAACAATTGGGAATAATGCACACCTAGTTTTGCAAAGCAGGAACTTCATGTTACTAGCTGGGCATTTATACCATCTCAACCATACTGGCATATTAGAATATTGCACTCCTGAGGAGGAGCAACAAGAATACCTAAGGAGAGCTCATCATTGGAACCCTTGCACTCATGTTTCTAGGATAGTCACCCTAAGTAATCTCAATAGGATGGGGGTACATTGGCCTAATAAAATTCAAGATGTATCGAAATACATTGACAATTGCAAGAAGTGCCAAGCATTACAAGACTCAGAATTCATAACTCTATATTGGTTCCAGAAAAATCCAGATTGGAGTGAGAATATCATTGGAGAGTTGAGAAGGAAGGAGAAAGGAAAACAAGTGAAAACTGGTACAGAATAAAAAAACTTACAAGTAATCTCTGAGGAATATCAATTGATAGGGGAACAGGTGTATAAGAGAGGAATGGATGGATACCTAAGAATTTGTGTTCCTGAGAATAAATATCTGGAAATGTTGGAAATGGCACACTCTGGAGTGGCAGGAGGACACTTTTCAAGTGACAGAACTGCTAAACTCATTTTATATTCTGGTTTTTGGTGACATGCCATTGGTTCCATTAATTTCAGCCAGAGCCTTTAGTAAATGGGGATTGGATTTCATTGGACCTATACACCCTCCAGCAAAACATTCCCATGCTGAATACATCATAGTGGCTACAAACTACCTGACAAAGTGGGCTGAGGCCAAAGCCACAAAGAGAAATGATGCTAATACTACTGCCAGATTCCTATATGAAAACATTATCACCAGATTTGGACTTCCAATTGAACTAGTAAGTGATAGGGGGACCCATTTTATAAACCAGATCATAGAAAACATCACTGAATATTTCTTGATCAGTCATAGAAAATCAGCCCCATATCACCCACAAGCCAATGGACTAGCAGAAAGCACTAATAAAGTACTTTGTACTGTACTATCAAAATTAGTAAACACAAACAGAAATGATTGGGATCTACAACTGAATCATGTCCTATGGGCTTATAGAGTGGCTTACAAAACTGCAATAGGGAGCACACCATTCAATCTAGTATATGGACAAAATGCAGTTTTACCTATGGAATTCCTTATTCCAACATTAAAAGTAGGAAGTCACTATAATTGGACTAGACATGAACTATCAGAAAGAGTGATAGAATTGGAAAAGTTGGGAGCATCCAGACTCCAGGCCATTATGAGTTTATATGTGGACAAGAAAAGACAAAAAGCTTATCATGATGTTCACATAAAAGAGAAAGATCTACAGGTAGGAGATCTAGTGCTGGCTTACACAGTCAGAGAACATCAGAAAAAGTTCCAGAAAAAAGGACATGGACCATATATTATACATCAAATAAGCAACAGTGGAGCCATTCAACTAGCTAACATAGAAGGAGAAATCATGCCAAACTTTATAAGTGGATGTAGAGTTAAGAGGTATGATTGCCCATTAACTGTTGATGAATGGAGAAGGTTGCAACAAGCCCAAAAAATGAAAAGAGAAGAGGAAGATATTAGAAAAGAAGCTCAACAGGAAGCTATGGAAAGGACAAGAAAAATCAATGAGCTTAGGGAAGTCTATCTATGTGAATCTCCTCTCAAACCGAAGGAACATGTCCCTGTGCTGATAATGAATTTTCAAAATGAAAACATAAGGGTTTGATAGATTCTGGAGCACAAGTAAACCTGATTAGTTCAGCCCTGGTAAGTAAATTCAACATAAAAAGAAAAGAAAGTAGAACCCTAATCAAATCTTTGGAAGGTCAAGTAATGCAGAGCATGTCTTCACTAACTATTGAAGTAAAGTTTAATGAAGAATATATGACAATAGACTGTGAAGAATGGCCAGATAATTTGATGATTGAAAAAGTGATTTTAGGTCAACCATGGCTTCAACAAGGTAAAGTGATCTTGGATTTTGAAAAAATGAAGCTTAAATTGAACATAAATGACAAAAGGTTTTTAATATTTCTATTGAGTAATGAAAAACAGGAAATTCAATCAGATGTGCATGATATACACTTGGAAGGATTCACTTTTGCACTTGAGGATACACAGACATTACCAATACAAATGCTGAATAATCAAGCTTCATATGATCCAAATCAGCAAAGGATTGGAGGAATAAAGAAGGTTGGTGAGATAAGAAGAAGATGGCAATCATGGCAAGGTTCAAAGAATCAAAGCATCAGAGCAAAAGGCACATGGAATCAAAGTCTACAGCAGGTCTACTCATTAAAACAAGAATCAAGGACAAAATGGATATGGAGACCAAAAGCTCCTACAAAATACTTATCCAAAGGGAATGATTGGTTGCTGGGAAACAGACCAATTGGAGTCAGGAAGTACTGGGTTAAAAAATCAGAATTGTTTCAGTGGAAGAAATATCATCCGGATTTGAACTATATCTAGAAAATCAAAGAAATTTTGAAAAAATACATATTAGACGTGATTTTCTTTTCTAAAAAGAGAATTAGGAGGGGAAGGAAAGATAGAAAAAATTATTATGAAAAAAATGAAAATGAAAAAAGAAAAGAAATGGAAAAAAGTATTTGAAAAAAAAAAGAAGAAGAAAAAAAATCATTGCTGAAAAAAGGAGAGAAAAGAAAATCTGTTGAAAAAAAGAGAATGAGAAATTGTGAAAAATTGTTTACTTTCTGTTGTTTTTTACAAAAATCATATGTCACAAAGCAAGATCTAGGGAGAAGAATAATAGAGATCTATTTATTTTTTATGTTTTTATTTCTTGTTAGTTAGTTCTTTAGTTAATTTTTTGTTAGTATTTTGTTTTCTATCATTTGATACATAATTTATCTTTCCAAAAGAATGGTTAGGAAAAGGGACTACACTAGATATCTTGCTACACTTGTGATGATCACTTGTTGAGTCTTTTCTGGAGAAAAAATAATGAAGTTTATTTTGGATTTCTCATTCTTATGACATAACTTCTGAAAACATATTACTCTTTGATTTCTTGCAACTTATGTGGGTAGAGTTTTTCTTTATTTTTTTTCCTCAGAAAATGGTGAACACTAAGGAGCTGCCAATTCATGACTTCAAGGCAGAATCAGTTGTGCTATCAAGAGGCCATTGGTTTTTGGATAGTGAAGCTGTGGAGGAACAGGTGGACTTAGAGTCAGAGGAAGAATCAGAAGTTCCGGAAGCTGAGAAAGTGGTGAAGGAACTTAAGGAGACCCTAAACATAATTGGCCAGCACATATTCACGGTGGGGGTAGGGGGATACAAGTATACAATGTTGTGCCAGGAGTTCTACAGGTTCCAAAGAGTGGCAGTCAACATGAAAAGATGGAAGGCAGTAGGGCTGCACAGGATATTGGAGGAGCCTATCTTTTTCATTGACTTTGAGAGAGTATCACAGGTAATGAACAGTTTGACAGAAATAGGAAGAGGGAATGATGCCTATTTCAGATGTAAAGTCAAAAACAAGGATAATCAGGAAGTAGGTGTCACTATCAAGGCAGAACATATCAGAGCAGCACTGCAATTCTACACAATGGGAACTAAACTTGACCCAAGTTTTGTCAAAAAGAATAAGGAGACTTACACAGGATATGCAAAATTCACTGATTTCAAAGGAAGGGAGAATGAGGAATATGCTGTAAGGATGTTCTTACAGTACTTTTGTTTTCCAAAATTACCAAGATACACAATGCCTCATAAGTCAGTCACATTATTGATGTTCAATAACAAAGATAGAACCAAACCTTTTGGAGTTATGGATGTCTCACCATACATCCATGAACAACTGAAAGAAGTAGCAAAGCACTGGGAGCAGAAGAAGTTCATGAATGGAGCTCAGTTCTTAACAAGAATCATTTATCATGTTCTTGGGATGGAAGATCAACTAAAACTGGCTCCAGAGGCACAGTATTTCAGAAATCTTATGGCTGGAATCAAGAGTCCTCCAAGCAAATTGACTGAAAGAGAAACAGAAGGACAAACCCGCATGAGGGGAAGAGGTATGAAAAGGAAAATGATATCTGAAGAAGTAATTCCTGTCAAGAAAAGAAGGTTGGACCCAAGGAAGGTGGAACTAGAAATGGAGGAAGCCACAAAAGAGGAACATGAGGAGGCACAGAAACAGGTTCAAGCCTCTAGTGAACCACATCCACCCCAAACAAGCAAAGAGCAACTATACACCTATCTAACCCAAGGGAATAACAAGAGGGCTATGTATGAAGCACAATACCAGAAAATGCTAGAAGATTACTCATGCAAAGCTACAGACTGGATTCAGGAGGAGGTGGAGCACTATGAAGCTCTTCATGACCAAATGATGACAGCTGAAACTGAGGAGGTGTTTGTCAGAAAAGAGGTTGAATTGCTAGCTTATTTTGAGGAATTACAAGGACCCCCAGAGACCAGAACCACTGTGGTGGTGAAAAAGAAGGTTCCAAAAAAGCCAGTACAAAAAAAGAAATTGACCAGGAAGGGAAAGGGTAAATCTATAGCTGAAATTGTTATCACCAAAGAAAGAGAAGAAGTAGTCATGGAAGAAACACAGAAGCTATCCTTGGAGGAAGAACTATCAAGACCCACAGAACTAGAAAAAGGAGGACCTTCACACTTCTCATCTGATTCTGACAGTGATATTGAGAGCTTTCTATTAAAAAGTCTAAATTTGTCAATAGCAAATACTCCCAATGTTATTATACAGACCTCTGAGAAACAAAAAACACCTAAGGAATTAAAGAAGAAGTCTCAGGAGAAACCACTTCAGGAGCAGGCAGAAAAAGAGCTTAATCTGGAAGATGAAAGAAGAATAATGAAGGGAAAGGCAGTAATGATAGAACAAGCAAGTGAAATAAGGGAAGAAGTTAGTTGTGGAATAGTGCATGGTGGAATGAAATCTATATGGACAAAACCCTCACAGACTTACTTTAAACTGGATGAGAGCATAGAAGAAATAGCTAAGAAGGCTCAGGTGTACAACTCAGTCATAGAACAAAAAAGCACAGAACAAGATCCACTACAGGAGGTAGAGGAAGTATGTGAGAAAGGTAATGTTCAAAAGGTTACAGGGAAAGTAGTGGAAAAAGAAATCATTCAGAGTATAAAGGATGTGCTGCATGATTTGAAGAATAATGAGGAATTCACATCCAATGAGGATCAAGAACAAGAGGTAGAAATGGACATCATGGACGTTGATGAACAGGAGGAAGGATACAAAGAAGATAGAGGCAATGATCAGGTCAAAAATTTAGAAGTAGCTGAAACAGTTTTAGCATAGGAAAAGGAGAAACAGGAAGAACAAGCAGGTGAGTGTCAGGGAAATTTTGGTGAAGAAACTGAATGCAAATTGGTCCAAGAAACTATAAGCCAGGAAAAGGAGATGCAAACAAAGGAAGGATATTGTTCTGAAGCAACTCAACAGGTGTTGGAGAAAGAAAAGGTACAAGAAATAAAACTGATCTCAGATGTTTTGGAGCAAAAGAGTTCAGGTGTTCAAGAAGACATGGCAGAATTAAAAATATTGGACACTCAGCCAAGCCATGAAGAAAATAAGGCTAAAGTTATAGAATATGAAGGAGAAGAGGAAGAGGAGAGTGAATGCAAAGAGGACAAACAGCTAGAAACCAAACAAATAGCAATAGAAGGAGGACTGGAAAGAATCCCAAAGAGTATTAGATCAGCATGTCAACTCATTATGAATAATATTGAGCAGTTTAGACCCTCAAGCCGAAATATGATCATTTCAGGGATGGTAGCAGGGTCGGAATTTGAAAAAGGCAGTATGGTTATTAAAGAGCATAAAAGGGAAAATGAGCATATGGCAGAACAACTAAGGAAGGTGCAAGAGAAGAATGAAGAGTTTTCCAATAAAATAATTGCTTTGGAAGAGCTGGAAGTACAAAAGCAAAATAAGATTCAATACTTGGAAGGGAAGAATATGCAACTAACAGAGCAGAACGATAAGTTGGAAAAAGAATTGAGAAAGATCGAGGGGAGATATAGAACTCTACAAACTTCCTATCAGATTCTAACTAAAGCTAATGAAGAAATCAATAAGCTACTATTGGAGGAAGGGCAATTGAAGGAGGAAAGTCAGACAGTTCAGATGACAGAGGGAGAAAAGGAAGGATTACTCAAAGAGATTCAGGAATTACAAAGAGAATTGAAAGAAGCCAAAGAATTAGAAAGGCAGGCTAGTACACATGCTGCTACATCTATGAGAGGCTATAATAAGCTACACGTGGATATGGAAAAGGAAAGAAATGAGTGGCAGACAAAGAGGGAAAAGGAACGGAATGAGTGGAAAAAAGAAAGAGAATTATGGGCACAACAGAATGGGAGTCTGATGTTGACTATAGAAGAATTGCAGAAGAAGTTGAATAAGCCACAAATCCTGGAAGAGACACATGTGGAAACCACACATGCAGAAGAACATGGGGTAGACAATATTGAGGGAATACAACATGACAATGAACCAGCAGACAGAAAACCAGAAGAAGAATATTCAGAGGATTTTGTAAAGAAATTGATGACAAGTAGAGATTCTAGAATGGAGTTCATCAGAAAGATGCATGATGAGTACGAAGAACAAATTGTCACATTCGCATTAAATAAAGGAATCAATCCAGATCAGCATCACTGGGCAGCAGATGGATTGGGGATACCATTTTGTATGATTTTGGAGAGTATAAAGAACTACCAGATGGCCAGAGTGGGGCTACCTCCAAACAAATACTTTGAGTATGAAGAGGACATCAATGTCACCAAAGAACTATTTGAGAGAGCCAACCCTAAGTGGAGAAATAAATGGTTGGATGCCAACAAAGAATGTAGGAAAATCTGGAAAGAGGAACCTCTTCATTT
Source organism: Ceratopteris richardii (assembly GCA_020310875.1). Lineage (NCBI taxonomy): Eukaryota > Viridiplantae > Streptophyta > Polypodiopsida > Polypodiales > Pteridaceae > Ceratopteris > Ceratopteris richardii. Next base: position 3,214,161 of record CM035415.1, on the reverse strand, counting down.
AAAGATCAATCCAGCCTATTGTCCAGTGGCACGAAGAAGAGAATGGACAACTTTTTGGGATAGAAGAAGAGAAGGTCAAATCCCACCAAAGTGGATGAATTTCCCAAAAGTAGCAGGTCCAAAGGCAGGCACATGGCCTACCAAGAGTTACATGGTGAATACTTCTGAGTCTGTAATAACTACATACAAAGATGTCAATGACCCTGCTTGCATATTACTTGTAAGAATAATGAGATTGATTCTGGCTTGTATAGAAACTTATACTGACACAGATATTAGAACCTTGAATTATATCGGCTTTAATTCTCCAACAGACGCCTTATTATTTGATTTGAGCGAAACACCTGACAGAATTTGTTTAATGGCCTACTACAGCAGAATTATACTTTTGGGTAGTCATTACTTACAGATTTTTGAGGATGCCTTTGATTATGGGTTTTTTGAGAGGGAGTTAGAGATTTTTGGAAACCTATTAGTTGTTACAAAGTCCAGACTTACAGCATATGAAGCTGCCTACACAGAGTACTTGAAAAAGGATGTCATAGATAAACCTGAAGCTGCAGTACAGTGGAGAAAGGCGTTATTCGAGATGGTCAACAATCTAAATATAACAGAAAGAAAAAGTCATGATTTGCTGTCACAAGTATATCAAAGAAAGAAGAAATGAAGAAAAGTGATCAGTGCAGAGGAGCAGGAAAATCTTTCATCAGGAGCCAAAAGGCTTAGGAGGGGAAGGATGTTGGAAGATGCATTTTTGGAAACCTTTTTGAAGGAAAATAATTGTAAAATGATAGAAATTTGTAGAAATATTTATGCAATTATTGTAAAAATAAGGAAGAGTCTTCCTTATGTAGGATAGAATCTTATATATTTTTTCTAGAATTTTTGGAAACTCCTAGATAGCATATTTTTAGAATAATAGAGGAAAGGATCAAAATCCAAGTGTGAAAAGGGACACGTGAAAATGTATATAAGCTAATTTCCTCTATTATGAGGGGGTTGGTTAATCATTTGTGTATTTGCTATCCACGTGAATAGAGAAGGAGTTTCTGCTGAAAATCGTGTTTCTCCTCTTCTATGTGGTTTCTTTGATTTGTGAGTCTAGATCTTGTGTATCCATGGAGATTTGTGAGTATCTATTGTGTAAATCTGTAGAATGTGTATGAAGAGAGTTGAATACTGTTGTGTTGGGTGATGAGTTGATGAAAAATGGTGCTGGAGCTGAAAATCGTCTGTTTGCACAGAATCGCGATTGTCTCTTCTGTATGATCCAGGTGATATTTTTTGATTTTGACTTCATGATTGTGTTCTGCTGATAAAATAGCATGGAATAGACACCAAGATTGTAGAAAATGGTGTAGATTTGCTCAAGATAATCCAAACCCTAGAAATTTCCTCTTCATTTTCACTCTTCTCAGAATTCCAGCCATTATTCTCTTATTTCTTGGATTCTATCATCTTGAAGGGGCTGTGGTCTCAAGAATACTTCCAGGATTGACAAAATAAAGATGTCTTGTTGATTCTTTATGCTAAATGATTGGAGAGGACAACTCCAAAGATTAATAACAAACAACCTCCCTCCCATCCCGTACACTTATCACATTCCAAGCCTTTGCAGAAGCCTTTAGACTCCCTTCGCGAGGTCGGGAAAATGGCCTGAGTCTGCCAATCGCTAGAATGGTAGAGTTATTCCCTAGGTATTCATCCAACGAGTATGCAATTCTCTGCCGATCGGAACCAGAAAGATCAGCCCTCCAATTTTTAGTAGCCATTCTCAACCTACAGAAATGCACATATGGAATATCCCGCCCCTTCTACTCCGCCATAGAATTAGCTGCGCAAGAACCAGTAAACTTCGCATCCTTCTTCTTCCACCGCATTCACCGAGAATGCGTGTCCATTATGAAACAGGTAAACAAGGGAGGCATGCCGAGATCCAAAATGCCGCACATCCTTTCATTCCTCTTTCCGGCAATACTCGCAGCACAACCACCACCCAGAGGGCCTGTTCTGCGACATGAAGAATCAGTACAACTGTGGGACGATGAGGAAGAAGATGAAGAAGAGCTAAACCAACTCTTCCGCAGAAAGAGGATCAGAATCAGTTCTTCTGAGAGTGAAGCACAAGGATCTGCCGAAGGAAACAAGGATGATGACAAAGAAGAAGAAAAACAGGACGAGGAAACATTCCACGACACCACAACATCAATGCAGAATGAATCCTCTGCATAATCTTCCCAGGAGCAACAACAGGAAAATCATACTGAAGCTGACACATCCTCTACCGAAGAAGAATCACAGCAACAATCTGAAGGAGAACAACAAGCAGATGAAGAACAAGTGGCTAAACAAGCACTCGAAAGGCTGCTTAAGGCAGTTGAGTCCACAACCGAAGATCCTGCACAACAAAACGTCGATCAAGTAACGCAATCTCAGACTGTCATTCCCACTCCCCCACTGAAAACACCCATTGACCCCATTATTCCCATCCAACCCATTCACCCTGCCGAACCCACTGATTCTTCATCCTCCTCCCTCAACTACTCTCCACCGAACTCCCAACAACTGCTCACCGCCTCCTCATCCCAACCACGACCTTAGCTGCCATTTCCCTCGATTCCCGTAATTTCTGAATTGGCCAACATGGGTCAATTACTCATTAACCTATCACAACAACTACCAATCCAAATGAAAGAAGCCACAGACAACATCCACAATGAGCTACAACACAACGTGGACATTCTCGAAGCAGACATCACGCCAATGCAAGAAGAGATAGATGCAGTTAAAGCCGAAAATCATCAGCTCAACACATAGATTGCCCAGCTCCAAGCTCAAATTGCCGATCAACAGAAAATTATAGAACAGGGAGATGCAGCCATGGTGGAGCTCTCAAAGAAAGAAGAGGAAATCAGTAAAATGAAACAAGATATCCAGGACAAGGAAGATGCAAGGATCACGTTAGGTAATCTATTGGAAGAAACCAGAAATCAGCTACACGAATTAGTGCAGCAGAGTCAAGAACAGCAGAGGTAGGTTAAAAGAACAGAAGAAGAGCTTCAGAGGACCAATGAAAATTTAGCAGATGTCAATAATATGCTCAAACATTACTTAACCAAGGAGAAACAGACACAGAAACTAATTGCAGATCTCAGACATGAAAAACTAATTGCAGATCTCAGACATGAAAAAGAGTCATATACAAGAACAGTAAATTTTCAAATTCAGGAAATCGAGAGATGGGAAAATCAACTGGAAAACCAAAAAGAAAGAATACAGAAGATGGAGCAACAGGTGGCCGAAATGAAGACTTCCAGAGATGCAGCGCTGGCCAACGAGTTTTACTTACAGGAAGCCTTTCTGTAGAGCTAGGCAGAAATTTTGCTAAATGAAGCCATAGCTCTAAGCTCTGTACGTATAGATGCGCAGTTAATAGAACCAGACACCCTAAAACAGTTATTAGAAACCCTCAAGAAAAAGATCGCCCGTACCTTTAGATTAGCTAGAAATATGTACTTAGAAGGAATCATAGATGAGCAATAGTTTTGTAAAACCTGCGGGTTCGAGTCCACCGGGTGTGCCAGAGTGTTAGTCGACCCTCGGATTGGGAAGATGTAACCGAATCTTGTTCGCACGAGTGAAAAAAGTAGTTACAAACAGTTTGTAAAAAGTTATATAAATCAAGAAGACGCACAGAGACGAGAACGTGATGGATCACCAGACTGTCTGTCTGGGTGACTGAGCGAATCGTACTTGTAGTGTCTGTTTTTGCATCATCTCTAGTGTTCTAAGCTTCTTGTTCGTCTTTGGTTTGTCTATCACTCTTGTCTTGTCTTGTCTGTTGTCGATACATGTTCTATTGCTAACAAATGAGACAATTCGTGGAATCACCAGACTGTTCGTCTGGGGGATTGCCTGAACGCTGTTGTCTAAATTCTGCGTACTCCAATTGTACTGTGTGCATCTGTGTTTTGTTTCCTATCGACTTCTGTTGAGGTTGCGAGTTCCATTCACAACTAAGAGATCGTGGACTGTTGTCTGAGTAAGTTGTTTATGAATCTCTATTGAGTTGTGGTGTTAGTCCGCACATTATGTGTTACCCATTCTTGGAATGTTTTGCCAGTGGTTGGTGAAATTTGAGAAACTGTGGTAGCCTTCTGGTATTCAGACCTGTACTGTGTTGTCTGTAATGTTGGAATCTGTCTTCATACGGTAAAGTTAAGTGCAGTAGGGATCTTTCTAAGTTGTGCACTGAGCCTGCAGTACGGTGTGGTTGAACTCTCAAGTTCTCTGTGTCTACGGTGTGCTTGACTGATTAGATCCAGTCAGTAAAGGTTAACGATTACTCTTGTTCCGGCATTCCCAGTAAGTTTATGTGTAGATGCAACACAACATTTTAGTGTATTCGGTACACGTGGTTGAGCTAAGACTGTGATGGTAATATCTAAGTACGGCAATCTTTGATAGATCTCTCAGCATTAGTATAGTGCTGAGTGTGAGCAGCAAGTTTGGGAACTAAGTACAAGGCCTCTGTCTAATAGACCCCTACCACTCCCAAGAACCCACTTAGGTGCTTAAATGCGTTTTTGACAGTTAGTCTCGCGTTTAAGAAGCGTTTAACAATTGGCACAGGTGGAAACACCAGATTCGGTCCATCAGTGCTGTGTCTTGGTAATCTGATAGTGAAGGGTTGTACACGCCTTGGAAGTCGTGGAGTTGTCTCTGGTGTCACTGTCGCACCACGGGCTTGTGCATAGGGCATCTGAACTGCGCCTCTCATTTTCTTTGATGGAGGCCCTACGGTTGATAGTCTACATTGAAATTCCTGTACCCTGGTCCAAATTAATGCCCTTTGAACTGGCACATCATAAGCCAAAAATCTATACACAATCCTAGTGAGGGCACAACATCCATACAGTACCGAGTTTTGCTTTTTATACCACTGTTGATGTGCAAAATGGATTTGGTCGATAATCCAATGCGGCATGTTGATTGTCAAATTGAAGGCATGTGCTAAATATAGACTGAACCGTATTTTCTTGGGTGGCATTGTGAACTGCTCTTGAGCTGGAAACGTGAAATGTTGCATGACCATTCGTAAGTGAATGGCAATTGTGGGTGTCATTGCCACCATGTCTTTGAGCTTAGTCAGGTTCCTATTCTTCATGTTATCCGGGACCATTGTCTCTTTTTCGATGGGGATATGCATGCCTTTCATGTTAAGAGCTTCCCTCACCAAATTGTTCGTCAATTTGAAATGCTTTTTTTCATTACCTCTGGTAAGTGATGGTAGAACGAAGGTACTATATCCCTTTTTCTCTTTACTAGGGGTCAGAGTGCTAACTAAGTAGGAACACCGTAGAAAATCTGGCTTGGGTAACTGAGCCTTGAAGTAGTCGTAGAGTCCAGCCTTCTTCCAGATGGGTTTCAGACCTTCATCATTCTGAAGCCTCTCAAATTCCCTGGTGAAAAAATGATATCTGCCCCATCGCCCGTTGAACTCTATCTCGGCCTCCCACATGTAAGTGCCTTCACCAGAGATCCGGCCACATCACTGAACCAATGTGAGTTTTTGCTGACCGGCATTGTGTGCCCTTGTGGAGGATTCTGAATTGGTATGGCGTGTAATGTCGTCAATGCCACATGGCGTTCCTTCAATTCCTCTTCAATGGGAAGACTGTCAATGTCCACGATTTGGGGGCTGGTGCCTGCCTGGGAGCTAGTTCCTGCCTCGGCCATGGTGAAGGGACTGGTCACCGGTTCTGTGAGAATAGACAAATGAATGTTAACATTGCCAATGGACACCAAGCATTCATGTGTCCCCATTACAACATTAACATGATTTTAGTGAGAGGTTAGTAGGTCAATAAGTGCTTGGGGATCGTGAGTGTAGTTAGTGAATGTATATTCCTAAGAGCTAAATGGAAAGATGCGGTGTATGAGTGATGTAGTGAGTAAGTGGTTATGAATTTACAAATGAGGGTCGGGGGGTTTATTACACGTTTTGGGCTTCCAAACAAACTGATTGCTGTTGGTCTTGATTTTGTGGAGACTCTGGAGGGCTTTTCAGGAGTGTCTACTTGGAAATGAGGCTTTTTAAGGACCCATTTACAAGTGATTCTGATTGTGCTCATGGACCAATGTGTGTCCGTGCGTGTTGTATAAGAAAGGGTATCAGATGTTCGAGTGAGTGAACCATGTTGTACAGGGTGTGGCCTCGGTGTAACTATTTGAGCCCGCAAGCAAGCCTTAGGCACCCAAATTTGTCGTGATTGTGGGATGGCCTTCATCGACTTCTTGGGTACCCAAATAGACTTTACTTTCGTAGAAGAATTTCTGAAAGACTTCTTATTAGTTTCGTGTTGTTGATTACTAATAAGAAGTTTTGCCCGTGTGGTTGGCTTGATCGCAACAGGGTGTTCGCCTTTCCGCACCCACACTTGTTTCAATGGCTGAGACATTCTGCTTTGCACGTTCTTTTGACCTCCAGCATAGGTATTACTCTGCTCCATCTGTATTTGATCTGCCTTTGGTTGCTGCATCCCTCTGGTCTCTGGAAAAGAAGGGAGTTTTGTTGCACCCCTGACTTCTTGATTGAAATCATCATTCCTCTACATCACACAGTTTTGGACAAGAACAACATGGTCATCTTCATGTGTACCCCTGGAAGGACCAGGGGTGTGTGCCTTGTCTAATATCTTGAGTGCTTCATTTTCTAACTTAATTGTAATGCGATTCTGATTCACCCAGACCTGAAGGAGTCCACTTCGTAGGTTTAGGTTGACTACATGATCATAGATCCAGTCTTGACCCAAGACAAGAGGCTCCGTGAGGTCCTCATCTTGACACACTGGCACTTTAACTGTCATTACTTCGTCTTGAATGTAGAGGGGAAGTTCCACCTCGCCCATGCAAGGGGTTTCCACACCTCCCAATCCTATGAGATATTCTTCTATAGGATTGACAGTTAATTTCAACTTTTGATAGTAAGAAAATCTAATAGCACTAGTGGTTGCACCTGAGTCAATCAAGTCTCTTACGGTCCTTGCACCCTTTCCTTGTCCTATCTCTAAGGTTACAAAAGGTCGTCTATCAATTATTCTATGAGAACCTATTCACATTGCCATATGGTAACCTGGGTCCGCATAGTCATCTACGTTGGCCGGATCTCTACCCAGTCTTCGCAACCTCATCCTTCGGATGCATTCCAATGCTTCTACCTGTGCCTCTTCTCGAACTCGTTTTTCCTCTTCCTTGCATTTTTTGGCAGTGTTGAGTCGATTTAGCATCTCCTCTGTCAGGGGTTCTTGATATAACTTGACTCTACATCCGCTTATATAGCTAGGGAGAACATCACCTTCCAGTGTAGCGAGTTGAACTGCTCCACTGGTTGAGATCCTATTTATGATCATAGGTCCATAGCCACGTTTCACTAATTTTCTTGCATGTTGCTTCAAGGTGTAGACTAAAACTAAATCTCCTGCCTTCAAGCCTTTATCCTTAACGTGGGCATCAAAGTATGCCCTCTGTCTTTTCTTAGCTGCATATATTCCCGCTACCGCTCTTAGTCTGTCTTCACCTAGTCGTTCCAGTTCAAGAATCCTCGAAGAGAGTTCATGACCCGTCCATTCATGCTCATGTGCTACTTTCAGTGTAGGTATCAAGAAGTCCAATGGTAGCACTGCATTTTGACTGAATACCATCTGAAAGGGAGTGGCTTGGAGTACCGTTTTATAGGAAACTCTGTATGCCCAAACAACATGGTGTAGCTGTTTGTCCCAATCAGAGCGTTTATTATTCACTAATTTGGTCAGCACATTGTATAGAATCTTATTTGTGCTTTCAGCTTGCCCATTAGCTTATGGGTGATAAGGAGCAGACTTCTTGTGCACTACCAAGAACTCTTGGAGAAGATTTTCAATAACTTCATTCAAGAAGTGTGTGCCTCTATCACTGACTAGCTCTATGGGTAGCCCGTATCTAGTGAACACATTCTCAAATAAGAACTTAGCAGTCGTCTGAGCATCGTTCTTTGTCGTAGCTTTTACCTCTACCCACTTGGTTAAATAGTCTGTGGCCACAATGATATATTGAGCATGTGAACCCTTAGCTGGGGGATTAATCGGACCAACAAAGTTGATTCCCCACTTAGAGAATGCACGTCCACCCATCATAGGTTTCAGTGGCATCTCATCCTTGCGTATAGGGTACTGAGTTCTCTGACAAACATCACACCGTTTCACATAGGTATGTGCATCCATGTGAAGGGTCGGCCACCAGAAGCCCGCAAATAGTATGGCCTTGATCACCCGATCTGGTCCAAAATGTCCTCCTGCTACACCTTGGTGAGCCGCTTCCAAGATCTTGAGATATTCGCTCTCATGGACACATAGTCTCAGGTAACCATCTTTACCACGCTTGTATAGACTATCACCAATGAGTGAGTAGTCTAGGGCTTCTTGTTCTAAACTTCTTTTTCTGGCTATTGTCATATCTTGAGGGAATGTTTTCGTCCTCAGGAAGGCTACTAGTGGTTCACTCCAATCTGGCACTATGGACACTCGATAGAGAGTGGCATGTTCCACAGGTGGTTTAGTGCAGCAGATAGGGCATTCCTTGCACAACTTATGGACATCAGCCTCCATAGTTGGCCAATGCACTCCTAGTCTCCTTAGAGTCTGTAAGGTTCCTTGCCTTGAGTAGTGTTGCTCTAATGCACCTACATGTGCTAATTGCAACCATTTTGCGTACTCATCCTCTTCCACACAATAAGGTAGGATCCCTTGACTTGTATGCTTGTACATACTTCCTGCCATGATATGGTACTTCTGGGCTTTTACTACCTCCCTATCTTGAGTGTCTATGATTGGGTGGTTGGGCCCATATGTCAATACTGGCACTAATGGCTTAGCCCACTGAGGTACAACCTCCAAATTAAACAAGTAAGCATCAGGAAGGTCATTTGACACTCCTTGTGGGGCTTCTCTAGATGTGAGCCTAGAGAGGTGGCCTGCTCTCAAGTGAGTCCTCCCTTTCCTTACCACAACTTCAAAATCATATTCCATTAGTAAGAGAAACCATCTTACTAATCGGCCTGTATTGCATGGTTTGTTTACCAAGTACAATAATGCCTGATGATCGGTAAAAAATTTAAACTTATTTGCAAGCAAATAGTGTCTAAACTTTTTAACTGCATATACCATGCCGAATCCTTCTCGCTCGGTGGTGGTATAGTTCCGTTCAGCTGCATTCAACTATCTACTAGCATAGGCAATTGGAAGATCCATATTACCTTCGCCCGTTGGTTGTGCGAGTACACATCCAATAGCATAATTGGATGCATCTACATGAACATGAAAAGGCTTATTCCAATTTGGTGTGGTCAAGATTGGTGCTGAACATAATCGCCATTTAAGCTCATTGAAGGAATTCTCACATTCATCAGCCCACTCAAAGTTGGTCAAAAGTCCATACAGAGGCTTTGCTATGATGGCATACATGTGTATAAACCGTCGGTAATAACCACAATGCCCCATGAAAGCTTGTACTTCCTTGACATTCTTTGGCCTACGTAACTCTGCTATGGCTCTTACTTTCTCTTCATCAGTGGATATGCCATTCTTTGACACTATGTGTCCTAGAATCTTGCCTTGCCTGACCATGAAAACACACTTTTTTGGGTTCAAGCAGACTTGATATTCTCTGCATTTGTCAAAGATTTGCCTGAGTTCGGGTATATGTGTTTGTCTAATGTTGGAATGAGCACAGAGGTCATCAACATAGACCTCTAAATTCTTCCTCAAGAACTCTTTAAATACATGTCACATCAATCTCTGAAAGGTGGCAGGCGCATTGGTAAGCCCAAATGGCATTACCCTAAAGGCAAATATGCCCCATTCAGTGGCAAAAGCTGTCTTATGCTGATCTTCTGAAGCAATGGCTACCTGATTGTAGCCCGAAATTCCATCAAGAAAGCTGTACACTTCCTTGCCTGCTACTCTTTCTAGTAGATGCTCCGTAATTGGAAGTGGATAGTTATCTCGAATTGTGGCTGCATTAACCTTCTTCAAGTTAATGCATACACGTAGCTTTCCATTCTTCTTGGGCACCACTACAATGGGAGATACCCACTCAGTGTGCTCAATTTCATAGATAAATCTAGCTTCTACCAGTCTATCTATCTCCTCTTTGATCTTGGCAGCATAATTATCGTTATATGTGTATGGCTTTTGCTTAGAGGGTTTGGCATCTGAGGTTATGGGGATAGTGTGTGAGCATATGTCAGGGTCTACACCTTTCAGGTCCTTGTAGCTCCAAGCGAATATATCTTTGTATTCTCTTAGCAAGGCTATTAACGCATGTTCTTCTTCCTCTGTTAGGTCATGTCCTATGTAAGTACATCTCTCCTCTCCTTCTTCTAGGGCTACCACTATTTTCTTGGTGGTTTCTTTGTTATCATAGGCCTCTCCTGATTGTGCCTCTCGTTTAGGCATTCTTATCATGACTCTTCTATCGTCTATCTTATACTTTTTAAAGTTTTCAGGGACCTCAAACAAAGATTCTTCTTCTTCTGGTGTGACTTCCCTCTTCTTTCTTTTCTTTCCTTCATCCTTAGGGGTCACTTGTGTGGCTATTCTGACATCATTTGTAAGCTCTCTATGCCTCTAGGGTTGAAATTCTACTTCATAGAAGTATTCTTCATCTGATGCGAAAGGTGGGTCCATAATGATTGACTCTACATCGGAGTCACTTGCATCCTCAACTGCATCAGGGCGAGGTTCGCACTCTTCTAAAACTGCATCTCCCATGATTGGCTCTATGGAGAAAACGGAAATATCATAGCCATCCTCATCACAGTGTGGTGTCCATTGTTCCTCATTGATGGCTACATCCATTGTTGCTAAAATTTCTGCCCAACCATGAGGTTCAAACTCTTCGTCAGGAAATACTACAAGTGCATAGGCTGGGTCTTGAACTGATCTATGGGTTTCTTTCGCACCTACCTCTCTGGATTTTTCTCTCTTCTCTTCTTCTACTGCTACTTTACACATCCATAAGTGGGTGTCTTCATGCATCCATGAGGATCCTGATCCTATGGAATGCACAGACTCCGTATCATCTTTGGCTCTATGGATGGGGTTCCATTGGATGGGGGGTACATCTCTATGAGAGTAATCCTTGAGATTGACTTTAGTCGTAACACCTAAGTGTTGCAAGTACAAGGAATTGGTTCCCCAATCCTGTACTACTTGCAACTGTCGCATGAATGGTCTTCCCAAAATTATCTCATAGGCATGATTTTTGCTAAAGTCACATATAGCAAATGTGTGCTCAAACTCTACACAAGTAGTGAGAGTTATTCCTTCAAGTAGTCTCAAAGGCCTCTCTATGTGACCATCCGCCATCTGCAATTTCATCCTCGTGGGCCTGAGTGCTGGCTTGCCCCAATGCTTCCATAGGGAAGTGGTAGCAATTGCAACTCTTGCACCAGAGTCCAGAATTGCCTTGGTTGTGTATCCTTGATGGGTGATGGGAAGATAGGTGTTTCCTTCTTCACCTTCACTCATATCTCCTATCTTGTCCAAAGGTATCTCTAGTACTGTTCTATGGGATCCTACCTGGGAACGAGGTTTTGCTATCTCTGGTACTTGTTTGGCTACATGCTTCCATAGCTCTGGCCTAACTTTGAGTAGCTCTTCTAAGGTGAGGTTGCACTGCACTTTAGTGTTTTTCACTACCTCTGTGTTCCTAGGTATGACTGAGTCTTTGTTTCTTACCATGACAGTGGGTGCTCTCATACAAGTGGACTTGGCTTCCCATGGGCCTGTGAAATGAGGTAGTTCTTGTAAAGAATTAGACTCAAAGTCTAATCTCTCTTGAGATTGAGTGCTCTCTTGCTCTTCATAATTGGATGGGATGTCTTGTGGGTCACTTTCTTCTTGAATCTCTCGGAGGACTTCTGGTGTGAACCGATTCATAGAAGAAGATGTGTCTGGCTCCGTAGAGTTAGGAAGGCTTGCCCTCATACTTGCCTTCCTGGACAGGAAGGCTTGCCCTCATACTTGCCTTGCCCTTACTTGGAGGGGTGGGTTCCTTTTCTGATTGTGCAATTAACCTCTCCAATCTTTCTAGCAGTCCATCAAAGTGCAACTGCGTCTTAGCTGAACTAGAGATGTTGAAGAGGCGACTGGCTTCAAACATGGTTTGAGCCAGTTCCACCATCTTAGCACAAATTTTGGTTCGTTCAAGCTCTAGTTCCGCTCCAGGGTAACATTTTTCATGATCAGTTATGTTTGGCCCTTCTTGGATTCTGGCCTGATATGCTTTGAGCATCATATTTAGGTCCTCAGGAGTGGGATCTGCTAGGACTGATCCTACTCTAGGGGGTGGTGGAATGGTGTGAGGTGGGTTTGAAGGTGTTGGATCGGATGGAGATGGGAATGGTGGAGGTGGGGTAGTGTGAGAGGGAGTTTGAGATGTGAGTTCGGTTATCCTAGCTCTCGTTTCTCTTAGGCTTTCCTCAAGTTCACTCATCTTCTTAGCCCATTGCCTCTTCATTCTTTCTCTACTATCTCTCCAGGCTCTAGTTCTCTTCTTAGTTATGCTCTCAGTTTCACTAGCCTCCGAGCTCTTCTCCTAGCCTACCCCTTGGTTTTGCTGCAATGCCTGAGCTCTAGTGACCACCTGTACTGGTGCAGTGGACGTCACACTTCCTGTAGAGTCCACTACTAACCCAATAACATTGATAGGAGTAATTTTTGGCATATTATTGGGGTTCTTTGGGCAATCTCGTAAGAGATGCTCCATCCCACAATCTTGGCAAAAGCCTTGAATTGTCACTGACTGGGGTTGTGTAGGTGGAGGTAAGGGGCAATCACGAATGAGGTGATCTCCCTGACATTTGTAGCATGGTCCTCTAGGGAATGGGGGTCTTACCTGCCTAGGTTGGGGTCTAGAGTTAGGGTTTGTGTACATTACATTTGAGTACTCTGGCTCCCAACTAGGTTCACTTGGTTCTTCACTGTAGTAGGACCCACCATGTTCAGGAGATTGCATGTAGTAAGCCTGGGGACTATCAATATGTGTAGAATCAAAGCTATGGTCACTAGGATCACTTTCTGAAAGCAATGGTGTTACTGGCACTATAGCTCTATTCAAATTCTCTTCTGCAGCTGCATACTTTACCGGAATCACATTAGCTGGGGTTGGAGGTTGTTGAGCTAACACAGGTTGAGGCCTTTGTTGGTTTTGGTATTGTGGTTGGTAGGTTTGTTGAGGCCTAGCATACTGCTACGGTGGGTACTGGTTCTGGTATCTTCCTTGTTGAGGGTATGGTTGTGGGTACGTCTGCCTAACTGCTTGCTTATTGTAGGGGCAATCTTGCACGGTGTGATTTGTGTACCTCCGTTCTATGGTGCAGTACTGGCTACTAGGATTTACTTGGGGTTGAGCCATAATGGGACATATGTTTGCCATGTGGTCACCACCGCAAGTATAGCATCTCTTTACTGGGGCAAATCTTGGAATTTGTTGGCTAGAGACACCTAGTTTTTGAGCTACCTTTTATGTGAGTTCCTCAATAGATGTAGATTGTGAGGAAGAGAGGCTAGAAGCGCTATCAGAATCTTTGTAGATTTTTGAAAGCTCTAGTTCCTCCCCTAGGTTATCCTCTATGTCAATGCACATGCGTACACACTCTTCTATGGTCCTAGGGTCCTTCAAGTACACATAGGATCGCAACTTTGTACTTAGCAATCCATCCAAGAATAAGGCCACTTGTTTGGCTGGTGTGGGCAACTCAGGACCAGGGCATCTCTCAAGATATTGCCTAAACCTTCTTCTTGCAAGTCTCACCGTCTCTTGAGGGGTCTGCTTGAAGCTATGTATCAATGAGGAAGTATTATGCCTTATGCCACTTTTAGAGAATTCAGTGATGAAAGCCTCTAAGAGTTGGTCTATGCTCCTAAACTGCCTCTCATTCAATGGTTGAAACCACGTTAGGGCTGTGTTCCTAAGGGTTAGACCAAAGGCATTATACTACGTGAATAGGTCCTCAACTTGCTCAGCTCTCAAGACTTGCCTAAACTCGGCGAGATGATCATATGGGTCTCCTGTGCCATCGAAGTAGTTCTTCATGGACTTAACTAGCTGCGTCGGTCTCAGAGTCCTCGTCTGCTCTCTGGGTCTTGGTAGAGGGAATTCATCCGTATTCCTTTGGTTCGTTGGGGCTCTAAGTACCTCAGGTTCCACTCTATTTGCTTCCGTTCTCGTTCTTTCTCTTCCCACTGGGTTGGCAAAGCTTACCTCAGGTCTATCTCTATGTCTGTCTCTTTGAGCTCCATGAGCTTGGGATGTTCCAGCTCCTGGGTGACCAAAGGACACATTCGATCTTGGTTGGGGGAAAATAAATTCACCTTTCCATGTGTAAGCATGCCTATCATTTTCTGTAACCACAAAGATCCTCTCTGAAGCGTGATCTAAGTAGGTTACTCTGCCCGGGCTATCAGGATCTTTGAACTCATATATCATGATTGTTCCTACCTCATTTGGCTGATGAGATCTATACCTCCAAAAGGCTTCATCAGTCTCTCAGTTCAGGAGTAGTTATATGCTCTTATTGTCTTGGGAAATCCACTCTGGTGTGATAATCCTGGTGAGAACAGATTTGCCTCGGGGGGGGTTCTAGGTTCTACACCCATGTTTCCTTGCTCCAGGTCACCTAAGTCCATTTCTGGGATCACATTCTCAAATTCATATGTCCTATCTAGATGACTGGTGACTACATATATGGTTCCTTCCTTGTCTAGGTATGCTCCGTTTTCAAACTTGACAGCTGGGTGCTCTAGTCCAATGGATTGGTCAGGGTTTTTAATATGGACCACAGATCTTCCTAGGTCTTCCTCATAGATGCTAGCACATAATCGGTTGGTCCTAAGGTATTCGAGTTGCGTCTTGTAAGGGCCTTCTACCCTATGTAAATATGGCACACCTGAACTTCCTGTAGGTCTCTCCATACCGTGGGACATCTCTAACTCACTAGTTTCAGAGCTAGGGTAGTGTGAATAATGGCTCAACTGCTGGGCCCAAGACCTAGCAGTATGGTTGACACTAGCCTCTAAAGATCTAAGACTCTATCTATCTCTTCCTAGGTGTCGCCCTGATCTAAGGTTCATATGCTTAGCTGAGCAATCCCAATTTTTACCCAAGGTACAACCTCGTTGCTGAGTTCTTTTGTATCAGTCACTTGATTCTTTTTAGTTGATTATGGTGTTTATGATCTTGTCTGATATCAGGTCATCAGGAACACTTGAGTTGATTTCCGCACTTGAATGTTGATCGTCTCACGTTAGGTTCTTTGCCTTTAAAATTGTCGGTCACACACAGGTTAACTCTTGACTTGAACTTGATTTCTTAGATAGTCTTGACTTGTCTCGTGCCTATCGTTGCCCTGACTTACTTCTAGCACTATTCGTACTTAGCCTAAGCTAGGAATTGACAGAGGGAGTTGAGATTATTCCAACCTCTCTTGCAGATCCCGTGCTCTTTTGGTGCTGAAGAACCCAATTCTCAAGCTTGCAGATTACCCTTGCTTTGGATGCCTTCTAGTGCTCTCAGTGGACCTGTAAAAGTCCCAAAGTTAGCTCAAGACTTAGAGTCAAAGGGCACAAAAAATCACTTTCATTCATGTAACTCAAAGATCAAATATTCTTTTGGTTTTATGGAAAGTTAGACCAGTTCAGGGTTTTAGGACTAAAACAGGGTTCAAACAGTCTAACTGTTCTCAGGATTTTTCTCAAAACACATGTGTAGGGACCTCACAAAATGCCAATTAATAGACAAGTATGCCCAAAATTATCCCCAAATCTTGGAATGTAAAACCCTAAAATTTAGCTGAAAAAGCCTATCAATCGTGATCGACAGGTCTGTCAATCGCGATTGAGAGAGGTGTCCGTTGGGGCCTGTCGGTCGTGATCGACACATTAGTCACGATTGACAGTGTCAATCGCGATCAACAGAGTCGGTCGTGGGTCCTGTCAATCGCGATCGATGGTGTCAATCACGATCGACACTTTTTACGCGAATTTCGGCGAGATTTCAGTCAATCAAGATCCTATCCGTCGCGAGGGACACGTGTATGCGCAAATTTTCCTATCAATCGTCAAAATTCAGTCGGTCACGATCGACGGTGTCAATCGCGACTGACAGAGGTGTCGGTCGTGGCTGTCGATTGCGATCGATGGTATCAATCACGATTGACAGGGTCAGTCGATCGTCTCTGTCGGTCGCGATCGACAGAATCTGTCGATCGTGGCTATCGATCGCGATCGATGGTGTCGGTCCCAATTGACAGAAAAACACGGAATTTTTTAGTTTTTTCTAGTGATTTGGAATGTGCTCCTTGTGCATGTCATGGTGGTGCAGTTTGTTTTACCAAAAGGCGAAATTTTCTATCGATTGCGATCGACAGAGGTCTGCGACACAGAGACAGTTCCGAGTTCGTCCGTACCTGCACAGCATGCTGGAGGGGATGATATAGCTGTACCTGCAAGATCACTCAGAAAATAGGCAAAAAGCAATGCACACAATTCGCTCTCTCTCACAAGTGAAATGAGGGACATGGAAGGAAGAAGGTGATATGATCAAAAACTGAAATTTTTTGTGATGGTGGAGATGAAGGGGGAGGTGGTGAGGATGATGATGGTGATGATGATGATGAAGTAAGAAAGATAAAAATAAAGAAGAGTAAAGAAATTACCTACAACACCAACGTCTCAAATCTACATCTTACCATCACACGCTCGTCCTCAAAGCTCGGTCCCTGGCAACAGTGCCAAAATTTGGTGTAGCTCAGTGATGAGTAGCACCTCCTTTAATGTCAATCCAGGAAGACATGAGGATGGTATGATGACCTCGAGCAAGTGAAGGCACAAGTGCGTGAGTGAGAAGCACACAAACATGCACACACATACATGCACATGCGCACACAAGGTAAGACAGATTGAGAGAGAAGCAATGGAGTTCTTTAGATTACTTTCAAAAAGCTCATACAAGTTCAAATCAGTTACAAGCTAAACTCAAAAATGAGCTCTCTAGCTCTATTTATAGTTTTTGACTTGGTTTTGGCCGTGTCCAGACCTAGTGTCCGGCCTAGTTAAAAATTAGGTTCTAGGTCCCATTTGAGGCTCAAATGGAGTCTAAAAATTATGAAAACTGGTAGATAACTACTTCTAATGCTCCTCAAGCTCAAGGACTCCTTGGCTTGCACAAAATGGAGCTACAAAAATATGAAATGGTATTTACAATGGCTTTTAGTGATGAAAATCACTATTTTTGTAGGGATTTCCTCTAACGATTTGACATACACATCTTCAAGCTCCCTACTTGCTCCTTCTCCTTATGTGTCCACCTCTTTGATATGTTTTAGCTTCTTGAAAAAATAATGGCCTACTTGCCCAATCTTCTTTGACTACTCTGTCTGCTTGTACCTTCTCTTCGCTCTGACTCCCTTCGTACGCTTCCTTGTCTTGTTAGTCCTTCAATTCCTTGACTATTGCTAACAATATGTATATGTATATGTATATGTCATATGTATATGCATATGTATATATATATATATGCATATGTAAATATGCATATGTATATGTATATGTATATGTATATGTATATGTATATGTATATGTATATGTATGTGTATATGTATGTGTATATGTATGTGTATATGTATGTGTATATGTATATGTATTTGAATATGTATATGTATATGTATATGTATCCGTATACGTATATGTATTGCTATACGTATATGTATATGTATATGTATATGTATATGTGTCTGTATATGTATATGTATATGTATATGTATATGTATATGTATAGGTATATGTATATGTAAATGTATATGTATATGTATATGTATATGTATATGTATATGTATATGTATATGTATATGTATATGTATATGTATATGTATATGTATATGTATATGTATATGTATATGTATATGTATATGTATATGTATATGTATATGTATAGGTATATGTATATGTATATAGATACATATACATATATGTATAGGTATATGTATCTTTATACGTATATGTATTGCTATACGTATATGTATATGTATATGTATATGTATATGTATATGTATATGTATAGGTATATGTATACATATATAGATACATATACATATATGTATAGGTATATGTATAGGTATAGGTATATGTATATGTATATGTATATGTATATGTATATGTATATGTATATGTATATGTATATGTATATGTATATGTATATGTATATGTATATGTATATGTATATGTATATGTATATGTATATGTATATGTATATGTATATGTATATGTATATGTATATGTATATGTATATGTATATGTATATGTATATGTATATGTATATGTATATGTATATGTATATGTATATGTGTTGGCAGTAGTCAAGGAACTGAAGGATTCACAAGACAAGGAAGCCTACGAAGGGAGTCGGAGCGAAGAGAAAGCACACGCAGACACAGTAGTCAAAGAAGATCTGGCAAGTAGGCCATTTAAATTTTTCAGGCATCAAAGAGTTGGGCACACAAGAAGAAGGAGCAAGTAGGGAGCTCCAGGAAATGTTTGTCAAAATGTTAGAAGAAATCCCTACAAAAATAGTGATTTTCATCACTAAAAACCATTGTAAATACCATTTCATATTTTTGTAGCTCCATTTTGTGCAAGCCAAGGAGTCCTTGAGCTTGAGGAGCTTTAGAAGTACCTACCTATCAATTTTCACATTTTTTAGACTCCGTTTGAACCTCCAAATAGGGCAGAGAACCTAATTTTTAACTAGGCCGGACACTAGGTCTGGACAAGGCCAAAACCTAGTCAAAAACTATAAATAGAGCTAGAGAGCTCATTTTTGGGGTTAGCTTGTAATTAATTTGAACTTGTATGAGCTTTTTGAAAGTAATCTAAAGAACTCCATTGCTTCTCACTCTTTGTCTTGCCTTGTGTGCACGTGTGTGTGTATATGTGTGCATGTTAGTGTGCTTCTCACTCACGCACTTGTGCCTTCACTTGCTCGAGGTCATCATACCATCCTCACGTCTTCCAGGATTGACATTAAAGGAGGTGCTACTCATCACTGAGCTACACCAAATTTTGGCACCGTTGCCGCGGATGGAGCTTTGAGGACGAGCGTGTGATGGTAAGACGTAGAGTTGAGGCGTTGGAGTCATAGGTATTTTCTTCAATTTTATCTATTTTCTTTTGTTTTTATCATCTCCATCATCATCCTCACCATCTCCCACATCCATCTCCATCATCGCGAAAAATTTCAGTTTTTGGTCATATCACCCACCCATACCACTTCCCTCATTTCACTTGTGAGAGAGAGCGAGAGAGCGTTTGTGTGCTTGTGAGTTTCTGTGTTTTTTCAGATTTTCTACAAGAATCAGCATCCCGAGCAGCTGCACCAACTTCAGCAGGTAAAAAATTTGACTGTGCACGTCCCGAGGCGTTGACCTTTGTCAATCACGATAGACAGAAAAGTTGACTATTTTGCAAAACAAAGTGTATAACCATGATGTGTAGGCCTAGGGCATCCTAAATGTGTGCTTGAAATTTTAAAATTCCTCAATTTTCTGTCAATCGCGATCAACCTGTCAATCGCGATCGACAAACCACGATGGATACTTGCTGATTGACCTGTCAATCGCGACCGACACGTCAATTGCGACCGATAGAGTCAACGACTGACTGACCACGATCGACTGAACTTATGCGTGACACGTGTCAATCGCGATCGACCAGTCAATCGCGATTGACAGCCCCGACAGACCTGTCAATCGCGACCGACCCAGTCAACGATTGCTTGACCACGACGGACAGACTCTCGCGATGGACCTGTCAATCGCGATCGACCCATCAATCGCGACCGACAGAGTCAACGACCGATTGACCACGATCGACTGAAAATCCGGGCCACGTGTCAATCGTGATTGACCCATCAATCGCGACTGACAGCCACGACGGACCTGTCAATCTCGAACGACATGTCGATCGCGATTGACCTATCAATCGCGATTGACAGAGCTTGCGAACACGATTGACGGGCAAATTTGGCCAATTTTTTAGGGCAAAAAAAATTAGTGGTCTAATTTTTTGGCAAATTGTGGGGAACTTTTAAGGGTTAGTAGAGCATTGTGAGGCCTATGCCCAGAGCATTTTGAGAAGTCCTGTCTACCGGTTAACCTTTTTTAAATCCTATTTTAGCCCCAAAACCCTGAACGGACATAACCTCCTCATACGAAATCCGATTGCGGTGATTTTTGTTTTGTTGGAAAGCTCGTGGGGAGTACAACCAAAACTTCCACTGGTTACGGTAGAATTAATGTCAGGATTATTAGATAGGGTAATTTGAAGTGACCATATCCCGGGGTAGGAAAACTAAGTTTCCCTTGGGATTGTTTTCCATAGAGGCAAAAGGCAATTGGGTCTGTGAATTACATGCATGAAAGTGATCTGTCTGTCAACTGAATTCAATTCTTGAGCTAATTGTGGACTTTTTCAGGTTCTTTGAGAGCATGAAAGGGTACTTGAAGCAAGAGTAAGTGTGAGCTTGGGAACACGCTTCCTAAGCATACAAGGGCAACCAAGGGAAGAAGCTTAGGGTTGGAAAATTCTCAACACCCTCTGTCAATCCCTAGCATAGGCTAAGTATGGATAGAGGTCTTGATTAATTACGGACACGTTAAGAACGACCAAGTCCAAGAACTCTAATCATTCAAGTGCAAGTGTTAGGAGATTACAATTGTGAAACAACCTAAGGGAAAAGAACTTAAATTGAGCGACCACACTCAAAGTACGATAAAACTCAAGTGTTCCTTGCGACGAAGATTAATTGGACAAGAAGTGACACCCTAAGGGCAATTAAAAAAAAACAAGTGACGAATACAAAAGAACTCAGCAACGCAAAGTGTACTTGGGAAAATTTGGGAGTATTCAATTGGGCTTATGAACCTTAGATCAGGACGACACCTAGGAAGAGATAGACAAAGTCTTAGATCTTCAGAGGCTAGTGTCAATCATACTACTAGGTCTTGGGCCCAGCAGTTGAGCCATCATTCGTATTACCCTAACTCTGAGACTAGTGAGTCTCAGATGTCCCACGGTATGGAGAGACCTACAGGAAGCTCCGGAGTGCCATATTTACATAGGGTAGAAGGCCCTTACAAGACGCAACTCGAATACCTTAGGACCAACCGATTAGGTGCTAGCATCTATGAGGACGGCCTAGGAAGATCGGTGGTCCAGATTAAAAACCCTGACCAATCCATTGGACTAGAGCACCCAGCTGTCAAGTTTGAAAACGGAGCATACCTAGACAAGGAAGGGACAATATATGTAGTCACCAGTCACCCAGATAGGACAGATGATTTGGGAATGTGATCTCAGAAGCGGATTTAGGTGACCTAGAGCAAGGAAACATGGGTGTAGAACCTAGAACCCCCGAGGCAAATCTGTTCTCACTAGGATTATCACACCAGAGTGGATTCCCCAAGACAATAAGAGCATAGATCTACTCCTGAACCGAGAGACTGATGAAGCCTTTTGGAGGTATAGATCTGATCAGCCGAATGAGGTAGGAACAATCATGATATATGAGTTCAAAGATCCTGATAGTCCAGGCCGAGTGACCTACTTGGATCATGCTTCGGAGAGGATCTTCGTGGTTACCGAAAATGATAGGCATGCTTACACATGGAAAGGTGATTTTATTTTCCCCCAACCAAGATCGAATGTGTCCTTTGGTCACCCAAGAGCTGGAACATCCCAAGCTCATGGAACTCAAAGAGACAGACATAGAGATAGACCGGAGGTAAGCTTTGCCAACCCAGTGGGAAGAGACAGAACGAGAACGAAAACAAATAGAGTGGAACTTGAGGGACTTAGAGCCCCAAGGAACCAAAGGAATGCTGATGATTTCCCTCTGCCAAGGCCTAGGGAACACACCAGGATTTTGAGACCGACTCAGTTAGTTAAGTCCATGAAGAACTACTTCGATGGCACAGGAGACCCATATGATCATGTGGCTGAGTTTAGGCAAGTCTTGAGAGCTGAACAAGTTGAGGACCTATTCATACAGTATAATGCCTTTGGTCTAACACTTAGGAACACAGCCCTTACGTGGTTTCAACCTTTGAATGAGAGACAGTTCAGGAGCATAGACCAACTCTTAGAGGCTTTTATCACTGAATTCTCTAAGAGTGGGATAAGGCATAATACTTCCTCATTGATACACAGCTTCAATCAGACCCCTCAAGAGACTGTGAGACTTGCAGGAAGAAGATTTAGGCAGTATCTTGAGAGATGCCCTGTTCCTGAGTTACCCACACCTGCCAAACAAGTGGCTTTATTCCTGGATGGATTGCTAAGTACAAAGTTGCGATCCTATGTGTACTTGAAGGACCCTAGGACCATAGAAGAGTGTGTACGCATGTGCACTGACATTGAGGATAACCTAGGGGAGGAACTAGAGCTTTCAAAAATCTACAAAGATTCAGATATTACCTCTAGCTTTTCTTCCACACAATCTACATCTAATGAGGAACTCGCAGAAAAGGTAGCTAAAAAACTAGGTGTCTCTAGCAAACTAGAGATGCTATACTTGTAGTGGTGACCAGATGGCGAATGTATATCCCATTATGGCTCAACCCCAAGTAAATCATAGTAGCCAGTACTGCACCATAGAACGGAGATACACCAATCACACCGCACAAGATTGTCCATACAATAAGCAAGCGGTTAGACAAACCTACCCTCAGCCCTATCCACAACAGGGAAGATACCAGAACCAGTACCCTCCACAACAATATGGTAGACCGCAGCAACCCTATCAACAACCCTACCAAAACCAACAAAGGCCACAACCTGTGTTAGCTCAACAACCTCCAACCCCCGCTAATGTGATTCCTATAAAGTATGCAGCAGCTGAGGAAAATTTGAATAGAGCCATAGTCCTAGTGACTCCATTGCTCTCAGAAAGTGACCCGAGTGATCATAGTTTTGATTCCACTCACATTGATAGTCCACAGGCTTACTACATGCAGTCGCCTGAACATGGTGAGTCCTACTACAGTGAAGAACCAAGTGAACCTAGCTGGGAGCCAGAGTACACAAATGTAATGTACACAAACCCTAACTCTAGGCCCCAACCTAGGCAGGTAAGACCCCCATTCCCTAGAGGACCATGCTACAGATGTCAGGGAGATCACCTCATTCGTGATTGCCCCTTACCTCCACCTACACAACCCCAGTCAGTGACAGTTCAAGGCTTTTGCCAAGATTGCGGGAAGGAGCATCTCTTACGAGACTGCCCAAAGAATCCCAATAATATGCCAAAAATAACTCCAATTAACGTTATTGGGTTAGTTGTAGACTCAACAAGAAGTGTCACTTCCACTGCACCAGTGCAAGTGGTCACTAGGGCCTAGGCTTTGCAACAGAACCCAGGAATAGGTCAAGAGAAGAGTGCAGAGGTTAGTGAAACCGAGAGCATAGCCAAGAAACGGTCAAAAGCCTGGAGGGATAGCCGAGAGAGAATGAAAAGACAATGGTCTAAAAAGATGAGCGACTTAGAAGAAAGCATAAGAGAAACAAAAGCCAAAATTGTCGAACTCACCTCTCAAACAAACTCTCACATACCATCACCACCCTCACTTCCATCATCATCTAACCCACCATCTGTCCACCTACCTAAGACCATCCCACCACTCCCTAGAGTAGGATCAGTGTTAGCTGACCCCACTCCTGAAGACATAGACATGATGCTTAAGGCATATCAGGCCAGAATCCAAGAAGGGCCAAATGTGACGGAGCATGACAAGTGCTACCCCAGAGCTGACCTAGAGATAGAAAGAACAAAGCTTTACGCAAAAATGGTCGCATTGGCTCAGACCATGTTTGAAGCCAGTCGTCTCTTCAACTACTCTAGCTCAGCTAAGACACAATTGCACTTGGATGGACTCCTAGAGAAGTTAGAGAGCATAATTGCAAGATCTACCAAAGAAGAAAAAAATCAAGGAAGAGATGAGGCAAGCAAAAGAATAAGCCTTCCCCCACATGAAGCTTTTGTGCCCAATTTCACTGAACCAGACACCTCCTCTTCTATGAATAGGTACACACCAGAATTCCTACGAGAGATTCAAGAAGACAAATGGGCTAATGAAAGTGAAGTCCCTCCTCCCATTGAACTTGTGGATGACCCACATGATCAATTCCCACAAGATATTCCCTCTATTTATGGAGAGCAAGAGAGTGCACAAAGTAAAGAGAGATTAGACTTCGAGTCTAATTCTTTACAGGAATTACCCCACTTCACAAGCCCATGGGAAGCCAAGTCGACCTGTATGAGAGCACCCACAGTCATGGTAAGAAACAAAGACTCAGTCATACGGAGGAATACGGAGGTAGTGAAAAACACTAAAGTGCAGTGCAACCTCACTTTAGAAGAGCTACTCAAAGTTAGGCTAGAGTTATGGAAACATGTAGCCAAACAAGTACCAGAGATAGCAAAACCTCCTTCCCAGGTAGGTTCTCATAGGACAGTGTTGAAGCTCAAGGTCAAGGACAAAGCATGGAAGTGCATCAAGGAAGTGGACACACAAGAAGAAGGAGCAAGTAGGGAGCTCCAAGAAGCACCTGTCAAATTTTCAGAAGAAATCCCTACAAAAATAGTGATTTTTATCACTAAAAACCATTGTAAATACCATTTTCCATTTTTGTAACTCCATTTTGTTCAAGCCGAGGAGTCCTCGAGCTTGAGGAGTATTAGAACTACCATCCTACCAATTTTCATAATTTTTAGACTCCGTTTGAGCCCCCAAATAAGCCCTGGAACCTATTTTTTAACTAGGCCGGACACTAGGTCTGGACAGGGCCAAAACCACTCAAAAACTATAAAAAGGGCTGGAGAGCTCATTTTTGAGGGTGGCTTGTTGTAGATTTCAGTTTTTGTAAGAGAGCTCTTTGGTAATCGAAGCTTTCCATTGTTCCACTCTTTGCTCTTACCTTGTGCGCGTGTGTGTGTATGTGTGTGCATGCTTGTGTGCTTTCACTCACGCACTTGTGCCATCACTTGCTCGCGGTCTTCATACCGGTCCTCACGTCTCCACGGATTGATATTTATGAGGTGTATCTCCTCACGTTGGTACTCACCATTGTGCTAGAGTGACACCAAATTTGGCGCCGTTGCCGGGGAGAGAGCTTGGAGGACGAGCGTGTGACAGTAAGACGTAGAGTAGCGACGTTGGAAGGTAAAAAAATCACAATTTCTAGTTCAGTTTCTGAGTTTTTCTCCTTCTTCATCTTCGTCATCATCTCCATCTTCTTCCCTCTTCGTATTCTCTGATTTTTTCCATTTTCGTCACTACATTCACTCGTTTTTTACTCGTGGCTGTGAGGAACAAGCTTAGGAGGAGCTGAGAACCAAAAACGCTGAAGAAAAACACTGAAAAACTCTCAAAAACACCAGAATCTGAGCGGTGGTATCGCGGCGTGAGAGGAACAGCGCCTGGTATCGCGAGCGTTGTATCGCGACTTTGGAGAGTGACTTTGCATCTACAGGCTGATAGAAGTGACAAGGTGGACACAAGGTACACAAATCTGCAAAAAATTTTGAATTTGGGTGTGAAAATCTCCAAGTATCGTGTCCGGTTGAGTTTTGGTATCGCGATACCAGAATTCCCGTGTATCGCGATATTTGTTGAGGTATCGTATCGTGCATGCTCACTTGAGGTATCGCGATACCATTCTGGTATCGTATCGTCAAGTGTTGGTATCGCGATCGCGGTCGCCCCGGTGGTATCGTATCGTGGTCCACTTGGTATCGTCTCGTTGACCTTGCAGTATCGTATCGCCTGGAAGATATCGTATCGTCTATTGTGCGGTATCGTATCGCTTGCAAACAGGTATCGTATCGTGGGCTATATTAGTATCGTATCGCGTCAAATTTCTGGTATCGTATCGCCCACCTAGTGGTATCGTATCGTGGGTCAACCTAGTATCGTGTCGTCTCTTATTCTGGTATCGTATCGTGCACTTTGTGGTATCGTATCGCGTGACACAAGCAGTATCGTATCGCGGTTGGAGTGGTATTGTATCGTCAACTAATCAAGTATCGTATCGTGCAAAATTAGAGATATCGTATCGTGACCACTTTCAGTATTGTATCGCCTAAGAGAGCAGTATCGTATCGTGAGGTTGGTATCGCGATCGCAGTTATCCTAGTGGTATCGTATCGTCTAGGTGGTATCGTCTGAAGGGGTATCGTGTAAGACAAAGGTATCGTATCGTGGAAAATCTGGTATCGTATCGCCTGTTCTGAGTTCCCAGAGAGATCCTGTTTCCACGTTTTAACCCCCAAAACCCTGAACTGGCATAACTTTCTCATACGAAATCCGTTTGCTGTGATTTTGGTTTTGTTGGAAAGCTCGTGGGGATTTTGAAGTTGACCCTCAGGAAAACTAGAAAACCAAGGTGTTCCAAAGGATTTTGAGCAATATAAGAGAACTTTGGGACTAGAAGCCAAGGCTTATGAACCTGAGATCTGGCAGACACTTAGGCAAGGATAGACAAAGCATTAGGTCATCTGAGGCTAGTGTCAACCATACATCCAAGTCTTGGGCTCAACAGCTTAGTGGTTATCCTTACACACGAAGCTCAGAAACCAGTGACTCAGAAATGTCTTTTAGCATGGAAAGACCCACACGAAGCTCAGGCACTGCCTATTTACAGACACCAGAAGGTCCCTATAAGACCCAATTGGAGTATATCCGGACCAACCAATTAGGTGCTCGCATCTATGAGGATGGTCTAAGGCGATCAGTGGTTCAACTCAAAAATCCTGACCAACCCTTTGGACTTGAACACCCAGTAGTCAAGTTCGAGGAGGGTGCTTACATTGATAAGGAAGGAACCATGTATGTGGTTACCAACTTACCAGATAGGACAGATGAGTTTGGAAATATCATCCCTGAGAATGAGATAGGAGACCTAGAGCAAGGAGACCTAGGAAGAGAACCCAAGACCCCTAGAGGTAAGTCAGTCTTAACCAGAGTGCTCACTCCAGAATGGATTCCTCAAGATAATAAAAGCATAGAACTATTCGTGACTAGAGAAATGGAGGAAGCCTTTTGGAGATTTAGGCCAGATCAACCCAGCCCAGTAGTCACCATCTACGAATTCAAGGACCCAGAGACACCAGGGAAAGCTGTCTACCTAGATCACACATCTCAGAAATTATTCTTGGTATCAGATCATGACAGACATGCTTACACTTGGCAAGGTGAATCAATTTTCCCTCCACCAAGATCTAATGTTTCCCAGGGCCTCCAAGGAGCCGGATCATCCAAGGCTCATGAAACCCAGAGAGAAAGAACTAGAGAGAGATCGGAGGTAAGCTTTGCAGACACTGTAGGCAGAGACAGACCAGGATATGGAACGGAAAGACCTGAAAGGGAGAAACATAGAGTTCATAGGCATCAAAGAGATGATCATGATTTCCCATTGCCTAGACCACAAGAACACTCAAGAACCCTTAGACCCTCTCAAGTGGTTAAGACAATGAAGAACTACTTTGATGGATTTGGAGATCCTTATGATCATGTGGCGGAGTTCAAACAAGTGCTAAGAGCTGAACAGGTTGAAGACTTGTTCACCCAGTTCGAGGCATTTGGTTTGACTCTTAAGGGTACTACCTTAGCTTGGTTTCAACCTCTAAACAGTCGCAACTATAGAGAGATAGGTCAGCTGCTAGAAGAATTCATTGTGGAATTTTCCAAAAGCAGTATCAGGCATAACACATCATCCTTGATCCACAGCTTCAAACAGACACCCCAAGAAACAGTGCGACTTGCAGGAAGAAGGTTTAGATAGTACTTGGAAAGATGCCCTGTACCAGAATTACCCACACCAGCCAAACAGGTGGCACTGTTTTTAGATGGCCTATTGAGCACAAAATTAAGGTCATATGTATACTTGAAAGAGCCTAGATCCATAGAAGAGTGTATACGAATATGCATTGACATAGAAGACAACTTGGGGGAGGAGTTAGGACTATCCAAACTCTATAAGGACTCTGATAGTTCTACAAGTCATACCTCTAGAACCTCCACTGAGATAGATGAGATAGCTGAGCAAGTGGCCAAAAAGCTAGGAGTCCAAAATAGACAAATGCCAAGGGTCACCTCAGTGAAGCGATGTTATACATGTGGAGGAGATCACATGGCTAATGTTTGTCCGTTGACGACTCAACCCCAAGGAAACTCTAATGCTCTATATTGCACCATTGAGAGGAAATATACAAATCATACGGCCCAAGATTGTCCCTATAACAGGCAGGCTGTTAGACAAAATTATCAGCAACCTTACCAGCAGGGTAGGTATCAGAATCAGTACCAACAGCCATATTATAGGCCACAACAATATCAACCTCAATACCAGCAGCAATATCAGGCACCATATAGGCCACAACCAGTCCTAGGAAACCAACCGCCAACTCCTGCCAATGTGATCCCAGTTAAATATACGATGGCGGAGGAGAACCATAATAGAGCATTGGTGCCACTAACCCCATTGGTCTCAGAAAATGACTCTCACGCTCATGGTTCAGACTACTTCCATGAAGATAGTCCACATGCTTATTATATAGAGTCACCTGAGCAAAGTGAGACTTCTCACTGTCAATATGAGACACCACCTATGGAACAAAATTGGGAGCCAGAATACTCCAATGTCATGTATACAAATCCAAATACTAGGCCCCCAGTGAGACAAGCAAGACCACAAGCCCCTAGAGGACCATGCTTTAGGTGTCAGGGCGATCATTTCATTCGTGAATGTCCCCACCAACCTGCTCTGGGACTAGGACAAAACATCACAATACAAGACTTTTGTCCTGAGTGCGGCAAGGAACATCTTCCTAGAGAGTGTCCCAGGAATCCCTCTAGTGTACCCAAGGTCACACCCATCAACGTGGTAGGCTTAGTGGCAGATTCAAGTCCAAGTAGTAGTAATGTGGCTCCTGTACAGGCAGTTACTAGGGCACAGGCTACACAACAAGCAAAACCATCTGAGCAGTCGGAGTCAAGTGAGGCAGGAGAGCCTAGTAAGAGGAAACCAAGAACATGGAAGGATACCAGAGAGAAGGCTAAGCGCAAGTGGAACAAAAAGCTATTCGAGCTAGAAGAAAGCCTAAGGGATACCAAAACAAAAATAGAAGACATTGCATCTCAAAGCCCCTCACATACCGAAGCTCCATCCACTCCACCTCATTCCACCCCACCACCCATTGTAAATAATCCACAACCAGGGTCTGTTCTTGCAGATCCAACCCCAGAAGGCTTGGACATGATGTTCAAGGCCTACCAGGCTCGTCTTCAAGAAGGGCCAACAGCTGCAAACCTAGACAAGAGTTACCCTAGAGCAGATTTAGAGATTGAACGGATGAAAATGTGCATGAAAATGGTAGAACAAGCTCAAGCTATACTTGAGACTAGTCAAAAGTTCAATCAGACAAACTCCGTCAAACCGGATTTGCATTTCCAAGGCTTACTAGAAAGATTAGAGCAGTTGGTAAACAAACCACAAGTTTCTTTACCTCCACAGGCTCAACCAGTTATTGAAAGAGGAAGCTCACCACCAATGGGAGCTTATGTTCCTAATTCCACGGATGCTGGAATACCTCCTTCAATTCAACAGTACTCTCAAGAGTTCTTGCGGGAAATACAGGAAGAGAAATGGGCCAAGGAGAAGAGTAATTCCCCTCCTATTCCTGAGATTGATGATCTTCATGATCAATTTCCCCAAGACATTCCGTCTATCTATGGAGACCAAGCAGAGCAACAAGAAGATGAAAGATTAGATTTTGAATCTAATTCTTTACAAGAGTTGCCTCATTTCATAGGCCCATGGGAATCTGAATCTCTCCAGATCAGAGCTCCCACAATATTGGTAAGAAATGAAGACTCAGTGATTCCAAGAAACACTGATGTTGTGAAGAACACTAAGGTTCAATGTCATCTCACTGTGGAAGAGTTGCTCAAAGCAAAACCTGAGCTCTGGAATCATGTGAAGGATCAGGTTCCAGAACTTGAATCCAATATGCCAAAAGTAGGCTCTAAGCAAAAAGTTCCAGAGATACCTCTCGACAAGATAGGAGACATGAGCGAAGGTGAAGAAGGTAACACTTATCTTCCGATCACCTATCAAGGTTACACAACCAAGGCAATTGTAGATTCGGGTGCTGGTGTTGCTATTGCGACCACCTCCCTATGGAAGCAATGGGGCAAACCCACATTAAGACCAACAAGAATGAAGCTTCAAATGGCAGATGGTCATTTTGAAAGACCTCTCGGATTTCTCGAAGGGATAACTCTAACCACTTGTGGTGTAGAGTTTGAACATACATTTGCTATATGTGACTTTGAAAAAATAATGTCTACGAGATGATCCTAGGAAGACCCTTCCTACGACAATTGCAAATAGTACAGGATTGGGGAACCAACTCCTTGTACTTACAGCACTTAGGGGTCACCACCAAGGTCAATTTGAAGGATTACACCTTCAGAGATGTACCGCCCCTACAGTGGAATCCTATCCACAAAGCGAAAGAAGATTCTATCTCCGTGCATTCTGGAAGTTCACCTGATCCATCATGGCTGCATGAAGATACTCACTTGTGGATGTGCAAAGTCGCAGAGGAAGAGGAAAAGCGCCTAAAAGCGAGAGAAGAAGGAACTCCCCCAGGAGATAGACCAATAAAAGACCCAGCCTATACACCGATGATATTTCCAGATGAGGAATTTGAGCCTCATGGTTGGGCAGAAATCTTAGCTACCATGGACATAGCGGTCAATGAAGAACAATGGACACCTCACTGTGATGAGGAGGGTTATGATATTTCAGTGTTCATGTGTCAGCCCCTGTTGGAAGAGTGTGATCCTAATGAGTTCATAGAAGAAGAAGAGAATGACGATGATTTAGAATCCATTGTGATGGATACTTACTTTGACTCAGAGGAACACTATTTAGAAGACATAGGAGTGTTAACCCAAAAAGAAGAAGAACCCCTCACGAGTATTAAAAGGATAACTTCAAAGGAAGGAAGTGAGGGAGGTCAAAAGAAAAAGAAAAGAAAAGCAATGAAACAAGAAGAGGAAGAATCATTGTTTGAAGTACCAGATAATTTCAAGAAATATGAAGTGGAAGACCAAAAAATTTTGGTACGGATGCCTAAGAGAGAGGCTATTATAGGAGAAGCATATGACAATAAAGAAAAGACCAAAAAAATTGTAGTGACCATTGAAGGGAACGAAGAACGATGTACGTACATAGGAGATGACCTAAGTGCAAAAGAAGAAGCAGAGCTTGTAGCTCTATTAAGGGAATATAGGGATGTGTTCGCATGGCACTATAGAGACTTGAAAGGAGTAGATCCAAAGATTTGCTCTCATACGATTCCGATGACCGCTGATGCCAAGCCCACCAAACAAAAGCCCTACACATATAATGACAATTATGCAGCCAAAATAAAGGAGGAAATTGACAGGTTGATTGAAGCTGGATTCATCTATGAGATTGAGCACACTGAATGGGTGTCCCCCATTATGGTGGTGCCCAAGAAGAATGGGAAGTTGCGCGTGTGCATTAACCTTAAAAAAGTTAATGCCGCTACGATCAGAGATAGTTATCCACTTCCAATCACCGAACATCTATTGGAGCGTGTTGCAGGCAAGGAAGTTTATAGCTTCCTTGATGGATTTTCAGGTTACAACCAAGTAGCCATTGCCCCCGAAGATCAACAAAAAACGGCCTTTGCCACAGAATGGGGAATTTTTGCATTTCGTGTGATGCCATTTGGGCTCACCAACGCACCTGCAACATTCCAAAGGCTCATGTGTCATGTCTTCAAAGAGTTCTTGTGGAAGAGCTTAGAAGTATATGTGGATGATTTATGTGCGCATTCCCAACAGAGAAGTTACCACATCCCTGAGCTCAGACAAATCTTCAACAAGTGTAGAGATTATCGAGTGTGTCTGAACCCAGAGAAGTGTGTGTTCATGGTACGACAAGGTAAAATCTTAGGTCACATTGTTTCTAAGAATGGAATTTCAACAGATGAAGACAAGGTAAGAGCGATAGCAGAGTTGCCAAGACCAAGAAATGTTAAAGAGGTACAAGCCTTTATGGGCCATTGTGGATATTACCGTAGGTTTATCCACATGTATGCCATCATAGCTAAACCTCTTTATGGGTTGCTAACAAATTTTGAGTGGAACGAGGAATGCGAGAATTCCTTCAACGAGCTAAAAAGACGTTTGTGCATAGCACCAATATTGACTACTCCGGATTGGAGCAAACCCTTTCATGTCCATGTAGATGCCTCCAATCATGCAATAGGATGTGTGCTAGCACAACCCACAGGTGAAGCATATGCTAGTAGGCAATTAAATGCAGCTGAACGAAATTATACCACAACGGAGAGAGAAGGCTTAGGTATGGTATACGCTGTGAAAAAGTTTAGACACTATTTATTGGCCAATAAGTTCAAGTTTTTCACCGATCATCAGGCTTTACTATATTTGGTCAATAAACCTTGCAATACAGGCCGTTTAGTAAGATGGTTCCTCTTACTAATGGAATACGACTTTGAAGTTGTTGTCAGGAAAGGTAGAACCCATCTTAGGGCAGACCATCTTTCTCGCATCACTTCAGGAGAGCCACCGCAAGGAGTGTCTGATGAATTGCCCGATGCTTATCTGTTCAATTTGGAAGTTGTTCCTAAATGGGCAAATAAGTTGGTGCTAGTCCTAACCTTCGGGCCTGCAAATAAAAATTTGAAAACAAGCAAAGAAGAAATTGTAAAATCACAAAAGTATCAAATATTGGCCAGAAGTATGTACAAGCAAGATATCGAGGGCGTATTAGCTTGTTGTGTCGAGGACGATGAACATACTAGTTGGTTGCAACAAGCCCATGAGGGATTGCTAGGAGATCACTACTCTAAACAACGAACATTGCAGAATCTAAAACGTTTAGGAGTGTATTGGCCTAGCATGGACAAAGAAATACAGGAGTGGATCGAGAATTGTCCAGTGTGCCAGAAGAGACCCCCAGTGGAGCATGCCACTCTGTATTATGTGTCATTAATCCCAGATTGGAGTGCTCCATTGGTTGAGTTCATGAGATCGAGAACATTACCCAATCAGGCTAGTCTTGCAAGAAAACGAAGCATGGAGCAAGAGGCTCAAGACTATGCCTTGATAGGAAACAACCTATATCGAAGAGGCAAGGATGGTTACCTAAGACTGTGCGTTCATGAATCAAACTATTTGAAAGTCTTAGAAACTGCACATAGTAGTGTTGCAGGTGGACATTTTGGGCCTGACAGAGTAATTAAGACCATTCTATTCTCAGGACTTTGGTGGCCCACTCTTCATATGGATGCACATACTTATGTGAAGAAATGTGACACATGCCAACGTGCCCAATATCCGATAAGAAAAGACGAGATGCCTTTAAGGCCAATGATGGGAGGACGTGCATTTTCAAAGTGGGGTATAAACTTTGTTGGTCCTATTAACCCCCCAGCTAGAAACTCCCATGCAGAATACATTATTGTAGCCACAGATTACCTTACAAAGTGGGTGGAAGTAAAAGCCACGACAAAGAATGATGCTCAAACGACGGCTAAGTTCTTATTCGAAAATGTGTTCACTAGATATGGGTTACCAATAGAGCTGGTTAGTGATAGAGGTACGCACTTCTTGAATGAGGTCATTGAAAATCTCCTTCAAGAATTCATGGTGATACATAAGAAGTCTGCCCCCTATCACCCACAAGCTAACGGACAAGCCGAGAGCACGAATAAGATCCTATGTAACGTATTGACGAAACTTGTAAATAATAAACGCTCTGATTGGGACAAACAACTTCATCATGCTGTTTGGGCATACCGAGTTGCCTACAAAACGGTACTCAATGCTACCCCACTTCAGATGGTCTTTGGACAGAATGCCGTGCTACCATTGGACTTCCTAATCCCAGCCTTGAAAGTAGCACAAGAGCATGAGTGGAATGGACATGAGTTGTCTTCCAGGATCTTTGATCTAGAACGCTTAGGTGAGACGAGGCTACGGGCAGCAGCAGGCATTTATGCTGCAAAGAAAAGGCAAAAGGCATACTTTGATGCCCATGTAAAGGATAAAGGATTGAAGGAAGGAGATCTAGTGCTGATTTATACGCTAAAGCAACATGCCCGCAAATTGGAGAAACGAGGATATGGACCCATGATCATTAAGACTCTCCACTAGCGGTGCAGTTCAATTGGCCACTTTAGAAGGTGATATCTTACCAAACTATATTAGTGGATGCCGAGTCAAATTATATCAAGAACCTCTTACAGAGGAAATGCTCATGAGACTCAACACTGCTAAGAAGCGAAAAGAAGAAGAGTTAAGGGTTAGAGAAGAAGCACAAGCAGAGGCTAGAGAGCGCATCAGAAGAAATAAGTTACGGCGGCTAGGCCTAGATGTCAACACAAAAGCTCCAAAATATCACATGGACATGTGCCAAAAATCGGGCATAACTACTTCTCGAATAATTGATCGACGGCCCTTTGTGACTATAGAGATAGGACGAGGAAAGAGTGTAAAGACTGTGAGAGCATTAGTTGATTCAGGAGCAGCAACTAGTGCAGTTAGACTTTCATACTGCCAAGACCTGCATTTGGACATCAAGCCCATAGAAGCCTATCTCATAGGATTAGGAGGCGTGGAAACACCCTGTTTGGGCGAGGTGGAACTTCCCGTCTACCTTCAAGATGTTCCAATAAAAGTCAAAATGCTAGTGTGTCATGATGAGGACCTCACAGAGCCACTTGTCTTGGGTCAAGATTGGATTTACGACCATGCTGTCAACTTGAACCTAAGAAGTCAACTTCTTCAAGTGTGGGTATATAATCAATGCATTACATTAGAATTGGAGAATCGCATGCCCACTGAAACTGACACCACACACTCTCTTTGTTCCTCTAAGGCTAATCTTCTCGAACAAGATGTTGTAGATGTCAAAAGCTCTATGATCCAAACGGACGCAATCACGGAAGGACAGTCGCAAAGGCAAGATGAACCTTCTTCTTGTTTTTTAAAGAGCAAAGCATCCACAGGAGCTCAGCCTCAGAAGCAAGCAAAACAGTGCAAGACAGCCAGTCTATCAAATAGACAAAGAGCCCTCAAGAAGAAAGAAGTGTTGGGCATGACACAGATCTGGGTAAAGAAAGGAGTACAACCATCGATGTTGCCTCAAGGACTCCCACCCAACCAGATCGACCATGACTACAAAAGGACCAAGCACCTATGACAGGGTCAAGCACGAAGAATCCATCAAATTTGGGTACCGAAGCTATCAATGAAGGCCGACCACAATCAGGTACAAATTTGGGTGCCTAAAAAATTAGCTACAGCTCAACAAGGGCGATTACAGATGTGGGTTCCCAAGAAGCTCTTACACGTACAAAGACCTATGCTCCCCACCATGCGAAAGGCCTCAACAAAGAAGCCAAGGAAAGCAAAGGGTAAGAACAGAGCACAAAGACCAAAAGAAGCTAAACTCAACCCTTCTACAAAAAAAGGTAGGCACTCACCCAGGATATGGGTTTGGAAGCCAAAAGCACAAGCAACATCCACAGAACCAAGGGGCCAACCACACTGGATACCAAAGTTTGGACAACATCCAAAGAAGAATTGGCCTGAGGTGATCTCTACAGGGCCAAATACTATTCGGAAATGGGTTCCCATTAGGAGGATTACATCATTTCGAGATCCAATCGACACCTCCAAACAAAGAATGCATCAACTATGCGAGTAACATCAAAAGCCTCGATCTGCAGCAACCATGTGCCTTTGGCATAACCTTGTCTTTTGCACCATTCAGGTCATGCATTTCCAAAGTATGCATCAATATAGGGCCACCTTACATGGCCGTGCATAGACACAATTGAGAAATCCCAGGCACATGAGACACAACACAATTTTCACATGCAAAATATGTTATTGATACTAATATCTTTCTTCTTGGTTGACGCCATTGTTCCAAAAAAAAAAAATAAAGGGGCAAAGAAGAGGATTGTGCTTGAAAATGCCCATCAGCGAACTTTCAGCAAGGACATCCATCAACAAAAAGAACAAGACGAGGGTCAAACACCATGCTGGAACTACAACACGAAGAGATGAAGATCAACGGACCCTTCACCATGGTACGCCGTGTATGCTTCAACAACACTATAACCATGATCGATTAGGAAACCTCTTCGTCAGCATACCCTTGAGCACTTAGCTCAAGACCCAATCTCTTGCACCATACTTCTTGCCATGCATTTTCCAAGTACGCATACGTAGGGCCACATTACAAGGCCATGCACAAGGCACATAATTTGTTCAACCCATGCACTAATGCACTTAACCATCATCCATTATGGGTTACACGTACTTGGCATGAAAACTATGAAAAGCCATCTTTGGAAGAACCAGACGACATCCAGATGACGACAACATAAAGTAAGGAAGCCATCCACCACCGAGAGTTGCTCACAATCAACATTGACCACCTCCTTTGAGCAGCTAGCAGTTTTGGAAAACTTACAAATGCACCACCCAGATGGAATACAAGGCAGAAGTACGTACAAAGGGACTACAAACTGCAAGAGATAACAGTGGCAAAGTGAAGAACCAGACAAATGACCAGGATACATTGGGAAGAGGGATCGCCTCTGTTGAACGTAATGGACACTACCTCTCAATGTACTACATGGAACAACCACGACAACAAGGGTCTGTCAGGGACGACAGACTCAAGAGGGGGGGGGGAGTGTTGAAGCTCAAGGTCAAGGACAAAGCATGGAAGTGCATCAAGGAAGTGGACACACAAGAAGAAGGAGCAAGTAGGGAGCTCCAAGAAGCACCTGTCAAATTTTCAGAAGAAATCCCTACAAAAATAGTGATTTTTATCACTAAAAACCATTGTAAATACCATTTTCCATTTTTGTAACTCCATTTTGTTCAAGCCGAGGAGTCCTCAAGCTTGAGGAGTATTAGAACTACCATCCTACCAATTTTCATAATTTTTAGACTCCGTTTGACCCCCCAAATAAGCCCTGGAACCTATTTTTTAACTAGGCCGGACACTAGGTCTGGACAGGGCCAAAACCACTCAAAAACTATAAAAAGGGCTAGAGAGCTCATTTTTGAGGGTGGCTTGTTGTAGATTTCAGTTTTTGTAAGAGAGCTCTTTGGTAATCGAAGCTTTCCATTGTTCCACTCTTTGCTCTTACCTTGTGCGCGTGTGTGTGTATGTGTGTGCATGCTTGTGTGCTTTCACTCACGCACTTGTGCCGTCACTTGCTCGCGGTCTTCATACCGGTCCTCACGTCTCCACGGATTGACATTTATGAGGTGTATCTCCTCACGTTGGTACTCACCATTGTGCTAGAGTGACAGATAGTGCCAGAAATTCCTCTAGACAAGATAGGAGACATGAGTGAAGGAGAAGAGGGAAACACCGATCTTCCCATTACCCATCAGGGATACACAACCTAGGCAATTCTAGACTCAGGTGCAGGAGTTGCAATTGCTACCATTTCCCTATGGAAGCGATGGGGCAAGCCAGCACTCAAGCCCACGAGGATGAAATTGCAGATGGCTGATGGTCACATAGAAAGCCCCTTAGGTTTGCTAGAAGGAATAACTCTCACTACTTGTGGTGTAGAGTTTGAGCACACTTTTGCTATCTATGACTTTAGCAAGAACCATGCCTATGAGATGATTTTGGGAAGACCATTTATGCGATAGTTGGAAGTGGTCCAGGATTGGGGAACCAATTCCTTGTATTTGCAACACCTAGGTGTCACGACCAAGGTTAATCTCAAAGATTACTCTCATAGAGATGTCCCTCCTATCAAATGGAATCCTATTCATAGAGTCAAAGATGACACAGAGTATGTGCACTCCATAGGATCAGGATCCTCATGGATTCATGAAGACACTCACTTATGGATGTGTAAAGTGGCAGTCGAAGAGGAGAAGAGAGAAAAAGCCAGAGAGGTAGGTGCGAAGGAAACACATAGATCAATTCAAGACCCAGCCTATGCACCTGTAGTATTTCCGGACGAAGAATTTGAACCTCACGGCTCGGCAGAAATTTTAGCAACAATGGATGTAGCCATCAATGAAGAACAATGGACACCACACTGTGATGAGGATGGCTATGACATATCAGTTTTCTCCATAGAGCCAATCATGGGAGACGCAGTTCTAGAAGAGTGCGAACCTAGCCCTGATGCATTTGAGGATGCAAGTGACTCCGAGCTAGAGTCCATCATTATGGACCCACCTTTTGCATCAGATGAAGAATACTTCTATGAAGTAGAATTTCAACCCCAGAGACACGAAGAACTTACTAATGATGTGAGGTTAACCACACAAGTGACCTCAAAGGGTGAACGAAAGAAAAGAAAGAAGAGAGAAGTCACACCAGAAGAGGAAGAATCTTTGTTTGAGGTCCCTAAAAACTTTAAAAAGTATGAGATCGACGACAGGAGAATCATGATAAGAATGCCTAAAAGAGAAGCACAATCAGGAGAGGCCAATGATAACAAAGAAACCACCAAGAAAATAGTGGTGGCCCTAGAAGAAGGAGAGGAGAGATGCACGTACATAGGCGATGACCTAACAGAGGAAGAAGAGCATGCATTAATAGCCTTGCTAAGAGAATACAGAGATGTATTCGCTTGGAGTTATAAGGATTTGAAAGGTGTAGACCCGGAGATATGATCACACACAATCCCCATGACCTCAAATTCCAAACCCTCTAAGCAAAAGCCATACACATATAATGATAATTATGCTGCCAAGATCAAAGAAGAGATAGATCTACTGGTAGAAGCTGGATTCATCTATGAAATTGAGCACACTGAGTGGGTATCCCCCATTGTAGTTGTGCCCAAGAAGAATGGAAAGCTACGTGTGTGCATTAACTTGAAGAAGGTTAATGCAGCCACAATTCGAGATAACTATCCACTTCCAATTACCGAGCATCTATTAGAAAGGGTAGCACGCAAGGAAGTCTTCAGCTTCCTTGATGGATTTTCGGGCTACAATCAAGTAGCCATAGCTCCAGAAGATCAGCATAAGACAGCTTTTGCCACAGAATGGGGCATATTTGCCTTTAGAGTAATGCCATTTGGGCTTACCAATGCACCCGCTACCTTCCAGAGGCTGATGTGTCACGTGTTTAAAGAGTTCTTGAGGAAGAATTTGGAGGTCTATGTTGATGATCTCTGTGCTCATTCCAACATTAGACAGACACATATACCTGAACTCTGACAAATCTTTGACAAGTGTAGAGAGTATCAAGTCTGCCTGAACCCAGAAAAGTGTGTTTTCATGGTCAGGCAAGGCAAGATTCTAGGACACATAGTGTCAAAGAATGGCATATCCACCGATGAAGAGAAAGTAAGAGCCATAGCCGAGTTACCTAGGCCAAAGAATGTCACGGAAGTACAAGCTTTCATGGGGCATTGTGGTTATTACCGACGCTTTATACACATGTACGCTATCATTGCCAAGCCTCTGTACGGACTTTTGACCAACTTTGAGTGGACTGATGAATGTGAAAACTCCTTCAATGAGCTCAAAAGAAGATTGTGTTCAGCACCAATCTTGACCACGCCAGATTGGAATAAGCCTTTTCATGTTCATGTAGATGCATCCAATTATGATATTGGGTGTGTACTCGCACAACCTACGGGCGAAGGTAATATGGATCTTCCAATTGCCTATGCTAGTCGACAGTTGAATGCAGCTGAACAGAATTATACCACCACTGAACGAGAGGGATTAGGCATGGTATATGCAGTTAAAAAGTTTAGATACTATTTGCTTGCAAATAAGTTTAAATTTTTTACTGATCATCAGGCATTGTTGTACTGGTAAACAAGCCATGCAATACCGGTAGATTAGTAAGATGGTTTCTCTTGCTAATGGAATACGACTTTGAGGTTGTGGTAAGAAAAGGCAAGACTCACTTGAGAGCAGACCATCTCTCTAGGTTCACATCGGGAGAAGCCCCACAAGGAGTATCAGATGACCTTCCTGATGCTTACTTGTTTAATCTGGAAGTTGTACCTCAGTGGGCTAAGCCATTAGTGCCAGTATTGACATACGGGCCTAACGACCCAGTCATAAACACTCAAGGTAGAGAAGTAGTAAAAGCCCAGAAGTACCATATCATGGTAGGAAGCTTGTACAAACAGACAGATCAAGGGATATTGGCTTGTTGTGTGGAAGAGGACGAGTATGCAAATTGGTTGCAATTAGCACATGTAGGTGCATTAGAGCAACACTACTCAAAACAAAGAACTTTACAGACACCTAGAAAATTCGGAGTGCATTGGCCTACTATGGAAGCCGATGTCCAAAAGTTGTGCAAGGAATGCCCAATCTGTTGCACTAAACCACCTGTGGAACATGCCACTCTATATTAAGTGTCCATAGTGCCAGATTGGAGTGAACCATTAGTAGATTTCCTGAGGAAGATAACATTCCCTCAAGATATGACACTGGCCAGACAAAGAAGTCTAGAACAAGAAGCCCTAGATTACTCACTCATTGGTGATAATCTATACAAGCGTGGTAAAGATGGTTACCTGAGACTATGTGTCCATGAGAGCAAATATCTCAAGATCTTGGAAGCAGCTCACCAAGGTGTAGCAGGAGGACATTTTGGACCAGATCGGGTGATCAAGGCCATACTATTTGCGGGCTTCTGGTGGCCGACCCTTCACATGGATGCACATACCTATGTGAAAAGGTGTGATGTCTGTCAGAGAACTCAGTACCCTATACGCAAGAATGAGATGCCACTGAAACCCATGATGGGTGGACGTGCATTCTCTAAGTAGGGAATAGACTTCGTAGGTCCTATTAATCCCCCGGCTAAGGGTTCACATGCTGAATAAATCATTGTTGCCATCGACTATCTAACAAAGTGGGTAGAGGTAAAAGCTACGACAAAGAACGATGCTCAGACAACCGCCAAGTTCTTATTTGAGAATGTGTTCACTAGATACGGGCTACCCATAGAGCTAGTAAGTGATAGAGGCACTCACTTCTTGAATGAAGTTATTGAAAATCTCCTCCAAGAATTCTTGGTAGTACACAAGAAGTGTGCTCCCTATCACCCACAGGCTAATGGGCACGCCGAAAGCACAAACAAGATTCTATGCAATGTGCTTACCAAGTTGGTGAATAATAAACGCTCTGATTGGGACAATCAACTACACCATGCTGTTTGGGCATACCGAGTGGCCTATAAAACGGTACTCCAAGCCACACCCTTTCAGATGGTATTTGGCCAAAATACGGTGCTACCTCTGGACTTCTTGATTCCCACATTGAGAGTAGCACAGGAGCATGAGTGGACGGGTCATGAACTCTCTTCAAGAATTTTTGACCTTGAACGATTAGGTGAAACCAGACTAAGAGCTGCAGCAGGAATATATGCAGCTAAGAAATGACAGAAGGCGTTCTTTGATGCCCATGTTAAGGATAAAGGATTAAAGGCGGAAGACTTAGTTTTGGTATATACTCTGAAACAACATGCGAGAAAGCTAGAAAAACGTGGTTACGGACCTATGATCATCAACAGGATTTCAACTAGTGGAGCAGTACAACTAGCCACTTTAGAAGGCGATATTCTCCCTAGCTACATAAGCGGATGCAGAGTCAAGTTATATCAGGAACCTCTCACGGAGGAAATGCTCAATCGACTCAACACTGCCAAGAAACGTAAAGAAGAGGAAAAACGAGTTCGAGAAGAAGCTCAGGCAAAAGCCTTGGAACGCATCCAAAAAATGAAGATCAGAAGACAAGGATGAGATCAGCGAAGGATAGATGACTATGCGAACCCAGGATATCATATGGCTATGTGTAAAGTCTCAAGTGTAAGCCCCCATATAATAGTTGACCAACGTCCTTTTGTAACCTTGGAGATAAGACAAGGAAAGGGTGCAAAGACTGCACGGGCCTTGATTGACTGAGGTCCAGCCATTAGTGCCGTTAAACTCTCTTACTGTCAAGAATTGAAGTTAAAAGTCAATCCTATAGAAGCATATCTTATAGGATTGGGAGGTGTGGAAACCCCTTGCATGGGCGAGGTGGAACTTCCCCTCTCCATTCAAGATGTTCTAATGACAGTTAAAGTACTAGTGTGTCAAGATGAGGATCTCACGGAGCCTCTGGTCTTGGGTCAAGACTGGATCCATGACCATGCAGTCAACTTAAACCTAAGAAGTGCACTTCTTCAGGTATGGGTAAATCAGAGTCAAATTACAATTGAGTTAGATAATGGAACACTCAAGGAACTAGGAAAGGCACAGACTCCTGGTCCTTCCAGGGGTACACATGAAGTTGACCATGCTGTTCTTGTCCAAAGCTAAGTGATGCAGAGGAATGGTGATCTCAATAAAGAAGTCAAGGACTCAACGGAACTCCCTTCTTTTCCAAAGGCCAGAGGGAGGCAGCAACCAAAGGCATATCAATTACTGAAGACTACCTATGCTGGAGGCCAAAAGAACATGCGAAGCAAAATGACTCAGCCATTGAAACAATTGTGGGTGCGAAAAGGCGAGTGGCCTATTCCAGTCAAGTGACAACAACCATCTCAACTTCCTATTAGTAATCAACGACATGATACTAATAAGAAGACTTCCAAAACTTCTTTTGAGAAAGTGAAATCTATCTGGGTACCCAAGAAGTCGCTGAAGGCTGGCCCACAATCAAGAAAAATCTGAGTGCCTAAGGCTTGCTTGCGGGCTCAACTAGTCATGCACGAATCACATCATACACGCCAGGGTTCACTCACTCAAAGAGCCGTTACCCACTCTTGTTTAATACGCACGAACACACAGTCGCCCAGAAGCATGAACAGACTCACTTGTAAATGGGTCCCAAAAACGCCTCATTCCCAAGCAGACATACTCATAAAGCCCTCCAGAGTCTCCACTAAACCAAAACCGAAAGCCATCCATTGTGTTTGGCAGCCTAAAACTTGTAATAAAACCCCGAACCCCATGTGTTATTCATCCTCACTTGCTAACTACATCACTCATACACTGCATCTTTCCATCTAGCTCGTAGGACTATCCATTCACGAACTACACACACAATCATCGAGCACTCACTGACCCACTAACCCATTACTCACCTCATGATAATGTTGTAACGGGGACAAAAAGTGTTCTATCTTGTCCATTACAATATTAACGCATGATTCTATATTCTCACAGAACCAGCAAGCAAGC
Source organism: Ceratopteris richardii (assembly GCA_020310875.1). Lineage (NCBI taxonomy): Eukaryota > Viridiplantae > Streptophyta > Polypodiopsida > Polypodiales > Pteridaceae > Ceratopteris > Ceratopteris richardii. The sequence goes on along the minus strand of CM035415.1, from coordinate 3,170,748 downwards.
AATAACAATGGCAGAAGTAGGAGGCACCAGTTCCCAAGCAGGGTCTAGCGCACAGATTGTGGACATTGAAACCCTCCTCCTTGAACCACCACTCACCGAGAGGCCTCAAGAACTTCAAGCGGTGCATGTGCTCCCTATTTAGGACCCTCATCAGGGATACACTCCTCAAGTGGGGAAACACGCTCATTGGTTTAGTGATGTTGCAGGGCCATTGGGTGATGGCACCTACTTCTGGGAAGCAGAAATTGAGTTCAATGGCAAATGGGGACGCTACCATTTCTTCACTCGCGAATTTGAGAACTATCTGAATGCAGAAGTGATGCAATCGGTATGGACCAAAACGGGCTTGGATAGCTATTTCATAGCACATTTGCCTAAGCCAGATTTCCTACACTGCTCCTATTTTATCAGTACCATCACTCCCAGCAAGGCCAAGGGAGGCGATAGTACTTTTGTGCTACCCTCACTATTGCCAGGCCACGAACTCAAGAGATTCAAACTGACCCTCAATTTGGTACGGGAAGCATTGAACATGCAAGGTATGCATATTCCCACTGAGAAAGAAACGTTGCTTCCAGGCAGGATGAAGCATAAGGATCTCAATAAATTGAAGGACATGGTAGCAATGACACCTACCATTGCTCTCCACCTACGAACGATCATGCCGCATTTTGCTTTTCCCGCCCAAGAACGCTTCACTATGCCACCAAAAAAGATATGGTTTAGCTTGTACCTAGCGGAGACAGAGAATCTCACCATCAATATACCACACTGGATCATCGATGCCATCACCGGTGGAATAAGAAACAGAAAAATGTACTTCATGGATGTTGTGCTCTCACAAGAATAATTTACAGGTGCTTAGCGTACGACGTGTCCATTCAAAGAGCACTAGTATGGTCTAGGGTCCAAGAGTTCCAAAGATGGCTATCAACGGCGGGTCCTCCATCAAAGAAAATGAGAGGGGGAGTTCAATTACCGTGTGCTCAGGCCAGGGGAGCCACCACCACCCTAGAAGTTACCCCTCCACAAACGAGGCGTGTCTGACCATTTACCATTCACCTACCTAGACCAAGTGTAGAAGGACCCAACCTGGTGTTCCCTCCGATTCCATCGGACTTGGAGTTCCCACAAGGTTACACCCTTGCTGATTTGATAGATGAAGAAATTGCCCGTTTGATCAATGAGTCTAACCTGGAGACAGAAGCAGAGCAGACCCAAGGACAACAACCTACTACTACAACTTCAGCCCCGACCCAACCGGGAGTAGTCAAAGTAGAAGAGGATGAAGAAGAGACAGAAGAAGAAGAGGCAAACGAGGAGTATGATCAGGAATATGACGAACTTTTAGAACTAGCAAGTGCCCCGGCATACTCGGCTCAAATAAAAAGATTATACAAAACTATGAAGCGAGTCCAAGAACAACACAAACTGTCGCTCGAGACAGGAAAGATGATCATGAGCCAAATGTTAGCCGAGGAAGGCGTGGATGACATGTTTATTGAATCGATGAACCTGCACGCAGACGCAGTAGGCTTAGATGAGGCTGTTCATGCAGCCATGACTTATATTCATCAATTTGAGAAACGAGTGCCTACTCGCCCCATGCGATCCGGCAAACAAATCCGCATCAATGTATCAGAACCAGGAGGTAACACACAAACAGAAGCACATCAGGCAGAACCACTCTCACCCCCCACCTCACCTCTCACTACACAAGTCACCTCACCACCTGACACTACCACGCCTATTTCTGCCATCACCACAGTTGTCATGGGAATTCCTCTCTCTCCCAGTATCCAATTCGGAGGAGTTACCATGCCCACTTTCACAACACTCTTCACAAATATCACATCCACCCCACCCACTGTTCCCATCTACACAGTCACACACACGTTCGACCCAATGGAAACATCACCAGCCACAACACCACTTCCACCCCCCACGCAGCCTCAATCTCCCATACCCCCTCCATCTACCTCACCTCTTGACTCCACAGCATTCACAACTCCCTTCCCCTTCCCCATTCCCCCTACATCTTCATCTTTCCCTGCATCGTTTAATGTAAATAGTATATTCATGGCATTACATCAATGCGTGTATCAACTTCAGAGTGAGTATCAAGCTCTCGAAGATCGTCATCATCAACTGACTACGAATCATCAACAACTACAGAGACGACTTACAATTATAGAAGAAGAAAATGCAGACCTCAATCAACGTTACACCACACTGGAGCAAGCTCATCAAACCCTCCTGGAGACACCCCAACCATCACAAGCGCCAGGTGTCAAACAACTCGAAGCCTTACTGGAGGTCTACCAAACAGATAATCTGAGAGTCCGGCGAAATTTCCCTACTCAAAAAACACATGGCTACAGCCCTTGAAGAAAACAAGCGTCTACAGAAGCAAAATGAAGAAAACCTGGAAGCTGCCATGGAAGGCTCTCCCCATGAAATCGACCCAGAACAATTCAAAGCAGTTCCCTCAGAAACAATGAAAACAATCTTGGAAAGCTATGCCGATCTATTAGAAGCACATGATGATTTGGAAAAGGAACGGGATGAGCTACGTTGCCAGCTCAGGGAACAAGAGGCACAACCCAAAGTCATAGAAACAACCTCGACTTCAGCAGAAGTAAAGGCATTAACAGAGCAGGTGGCGGAACTACAGAAGAAGTTACTGGAATATGAAAGACAACCCTCTCCAGTTGTAGAACCAGAGCCAGATGAACTGGTACCCATTGAGGTGGACGAAACGTATGAGGAACCATATGTTCCTATGCCGATGCCAGGTGGTCAGCAAACCTCAGAAGGAATAGACACCTTGGAAGTCGAAGTACCCGAATGGCTCCAGACACTAGAAAAAACAGCTACAACCCATGAAGATCGAGTGGCAATCCAAATCCAATCAATGGCCAAATTAGAAGACACCATCATAAAGTCGGAGTATTTCCGCAGCATGTCTCATCATAGATGGATCGGCACCAATGACGATCAGTATGTGCCATACTGTGTACTCCTGACAGATTACAATGCAGAGATCCAACGACGATGTGGCAAGCCTCCAACTTTTGCCACACAATTTGGGCCCGATGATATCCCAGAGAGTGCTAAAAAAGGATCCATTCATCAACCCACTTGGAGGATCCGTCTTCTCGAGACCTACCCAGAGATGGTTCGTACTTGGACTAACATGCCACTCTTTATTAAATACAATCCCTGTTATGTTCTAGTCTTCGGTAGACGCACCTGGCCTGAGTTTACCATTGCTGTCAAGAACATCAAAGACTGTGCAAAGTGGTTAAACTATGTTTATCTAGCACCTCCACAAGGACCTCCCACTGTGAATTATATGATTTCTACCATCCGTCACTGGAGCATTCGACTACGGAATACCCCCGATGTGATGGCCCAAATGTGCATGAAAATATTTGAATTAATGCTGATCACATTCAAGACATTCAAGAACATTAAAGACCCCCACTTCTCAGGAGTTGGCTTCCTTACAGGCAACCAAGATATGGTATACGACATGAGCACCACCCCATCAATAGAGGTAATATATGCTTGGCACGCCAGAATCAAGTACCTCCCAGCTTGCTTTAAACAGACATTCGAGGAGATGTTCGTAACAGGATTCTTGGGAATATCACTCAGAAATATTTGTACCCAGGCCCTCACATCTCCTCCATTTATTCGCTGTGGAAAGAACCATCCATTCAAAACAATTGCGGGTGCCACATCCAGACGTCCCAGGACCAGTGAATTGGGATGCATTGTTAACAGACCTAGCACGGGGGCTACGATTAGAAGAACACCACCTCGCTTCCGATGTTGTTCAATATTATGTCCAATGCATAGCTAGACAAGGGTATGTCAGAGACGACAGACGCGAGAGAGGGGGGGGTGTTGGCAGTAGTTAAGGAACTGAAGGATTCACAAGACAAGGAAGCCTACAGGGAGTCGGAGCGAAGAGAAAGCACAAGCAGACACAATAGTCAAAGAAGATCTAGCAAGTAGGCCATTTAAATTTTTTAGGCATCAAAGAGTTGGGCACACAAGAAGAAGGAGCAAGTAGGGAGCTCAAGGAAAAGTATGTCAAAATGTTAGAAGAAATCCCTACAAAAATAGTGATTTTCATCACTAAAAACCATTGTAAATACCATTTCATATTTTTGTAGCTCCATTTTGTGCAAGCCAAGGAGTCCTTGAGCTTGAGGAGCTTTAGAAGTACCTATCTATCAGTTTTCACATTTCTTACACTCCATTTGAACCTCCAAATAGGGCAGAGAACCTAATTTCTAACTAGGTCGGACACTAGGTTTGGACAAGGCCAAAACCTAGTCAAAAACTATAAATAGAGCTAGAGAGCTCATTTTTTGGGTTAGCTTGTAATTGATTTGAACTTGTATGAGCTTTTTGAAAGTAATCTAAAGAACTCCATTGCTTCTCACTCTTTGTCTTGCCTTGTGTGCACGAGTGTGTGTATGTGTGTGCATGTTAGTGTGCTTCTCACTCACGCACTT
>CM035415.1:3123719-3161219 GCA_020310875.1 Ceratopteris richardii | reverse complement strand
GCTTCTTAACGTGGTTCTCACCATTGTGCTAGAGCAACACCAAATTTGGCGCCGTTGTCGGGGATCGAGTCTAGACGAATGTGTGATGGTAAGAGTATAGCAAGAAGTGGCGTTGGAAGGTAAAAATTTCAGTTTTTGTTGTTGTTTTTACTTTGTTTTTAGTGTTTTTCACCTCCCCCACACTCCATCTTCATCACCGCATCATCATCTTCATCTCCAAAAAAATCAGAAAATTCACCATATCCACCCATTGTCCTTATTTCCCTTCATTTGTGCATGTGCGAGAGAGAGAGAGAGAGAGCTTTTGTGCTTGTGTGTACTTGTGTGTTTTTTAGTTTTCTTGCAGGTACAGAGCTCCAGTGCATCAGGAAAGTTTGGAAAAGGTAAAATTTCACTTTCTGTGAGAGATCTGCTGAGTGTGTTAGACCATCGCGATGGTCTGCCAAGTTTGGTAATTTTGGTAAGCGACCACACCACGAGGTAGGAGACACAAGCGTATGCACGAATCCACAGACACATTTCAAAAATTCACACTTTTGTGGACCATCGCGATTGGCTCAGACCATCGCGATTGTGTCACACCATCGCGATTGGCTCACGCCATCCCGACGGCTTGGCCGGACCATCGTGACGGTCTCGCACCATCACGACGGCTCACTTGAGCCATCGCGACGGCTCACTTGGACCATCGCGATGATCCCGTCGACCCCACGCCATCGCGATTGGCCCATGCCATCGTCTCGATAGTGCCACCTGTCAAATAGACCATCGTGATAGCTCACTAGCCATGCCATCACGACGAGACCCTTACACCATCGCGACGACTCAAGCTTTGGACCATCGCGATTGGCTCACGCCATCGCATCTGTGACCATTGTGACGGTTCACATTGGACCATCGCGACGGTTCACATAAACCGTTGACTGACGCCATCACGATTGTTCACTCAATCGGACCATCGTGACGCCTCACCCCGACCATCGTGATTGCTCACATTTAGACCATTGCGATCGTGCACTTCAGACCATTGCGACGGTTCGAGCACACGCCATCGCGACGGTTTGTCTGGACCATCGCGACGGTCCCAAACCATCGCGATCATCTCAGACCATCGCGATTGCTCACCCAAACGCAAATTTTAGGGTTTGATTTTTTTACCAATTTCGGGACTATTTTTTGAAAATTTTTGGATCATTGCACTCATAGGATACCCCTTAGCTCATATTTGGAGAAGAACCTGTTTGTCAGTTTTTACCCCTCGAGAGCCTGAACGGTCATATCTTTTTCATCCGAAGTCCGTTTCTTGAGCTTTATAGCTCGTTAGAAAGCTCTTTACGAGTACTACGTGACCTCAACTATTTTTTCATAAAGAATACATTGATTTTTAGATAAGCTAGTTTGAGGTTGACATAGTTTGGGACTAGGAAGCCAAGGGGCCATCATTGAAATTTTGGGGCAAAAGGGAAAGGACTTTTAAAAGTGTATATACTCAAGTGCTTAATCATCCATTTGTGAAATTGGTCTAATAGTGGATTTTTCCAAGTCTAGCAAAGGCAATCAAGGGCATTCAAGGCAAGGGAGTGAAGGGCATAAAGCTTGGGAAGCGCAGCTTCTTGGGCATCAGAGCAACCAACAAAGCTGACTCAAGGTTGGAAGATTACTCAACCCCCTCAGTCAATTCTTAGCTTAGGCTAAACGGTAGCTTTGTGGAATAACGACGATAGGAACACCTCAAGTTCAAGACATTAATTTATCAAGTCTAAGACTAAAAGACAAAGGTGTGTGATACGAAAACTTAAGGGAAAGAACATAAGTCTGACGGAACGAGAACTCAAAGTACCACAGAAAGTCGAATTACTGACGCATACATCTAGACAAGACTCTAAAGGGATTTAAAAAGAATCAAGAAATTAAGAACAAAGAACCATTGACGATCTAAGCGTGTACTGAGTGTGCAAGGAAGTAAATTCATGAACCTTAGATCGGGTAAACATATAGGTAAGTCAGGACCGACGAAGCCTTAGATCATTAGAAGCCAGCGTAGGAACTACTGCACAATCGTGGGCACAACAATTGAACACTAATTACCCCTAGGAGAGCTCAGACACGAGTGAATCAGAAATAGCATTTAGCACTGAAAGACCAGAAGTAGGGTCGAATGTAGCTTACTTGGAAAAACCTGAAGGACCCTATAGAACTCAATTGGAATTTCTCCGAACCAACCGCTTAGGTGCTCGCATCTATGAGGATGGTTTGAGAAGACAAGTGGTGCAAATGCACAACCCTGATCAACCCATTGGATTGGAATGTCCAGTGGTGAAATTCGAGAGAGACGCATACATAGATAAGGAAGGAACGATGTATATCTTAAGTACGCAGCCAAACAATACCAATGAGTTTGGTGTGATTCAGTTAGAGACGGAAGCGAGATCCCAAGGAAAAGAACCATTAGAAGGACCTAGAACACCTAGAGGGAAATCTATACTAACACGAGTACTAGTTCCAGATTGGACCCCTCAGGATAACAGAAGCATAGAGTTGTTTGTAAATAAAGAAACAGCCGAAGCATTTTGGAGGTACAGAACAGAACAACCTAGTGAGGTAGGCTCCATTATAATCTATGAATTTAAAGACCTGGATACACCTGGAAAGGTTGTATACTTGGATGAGACTTCAGAAAGAGTCTTTGTGGTGCTTGACCACGCTAGAAACACATACACATGGAGAGGTGATTTGGTCTTCCCTCCATCTAGAACAAACGTAAACGCGAACCAATAAGGGGCTGGAACATCATCAGCCCATGCTAATCAAAGAGAGAAAAACAAAGAAAGACCAGAAGTAAGCTTCAATCACCCCATAGGGAGAGATAGAACCACCATAGACACCGATAGAGTGGAAAGACAAAGAATGCCAGGTGGTAGAGATGATTTTCCTCTACCAAGACCACGTGAACACGCAAGAATACTAAGACCCACTCAGTTAGTAAAGTCCATGAAAAATTATTTTGATGGGACTGGAGATCCCTACGATCACATCACAGAATTTAACTTATTTGCAAGCAAGTAATGTCTAAACTTTTTAACTGCATATACCATGCCTAGTCCTTCTCTCTCAGTCGTGGTATAATTCCGTTCAGCTGCATTCAGTTGTCTACTAGCATAGGCAATTGGAAGATCCATATTACCTTCACCAGTAGGTTGTGCAAGCACACATCCAATGGCATAATTGGATGCATCCACATGCACATGGAAGGGCTTATTCCAATCTGGTGTAGTCAAGATTGGTGCTGAGCATAATCGCCGTTTGAGCTCATTGAAAGAGTTCTCACATTCCTCAGTCCACTCAAAGTTTGTCAGAAGTCCGTACAGAGGCTTTGCAATGATGGCATACATGTGAATGAAACGTCGGTAATAACCACAATGCCCCATGAAAGCTTGCACTTCCTTGACATTCTTTGGCCTAGGTAGTTCTGCAATAGCCCTCACCTTCTCTTCGTCAGTGGAGATGCCGTTCTTTGACACTATGTGTCCTAAAATCTTGCCTTGCCTGACCATGAAAACACACTTTTCTGGGTTCAGGCAGACTTGATATTCTCTACATTTGTCAAAGATTTGCCTGAGTTCAAGTATATGTGTTTCTCTAATGCTGGAATGAGCACAGAGATCATCAACATAGACTTCCAAATTCTTTCTCAGGAACTCTTTAAACACATGGCACATCAATCTCTGGAAGGTTGCGGGAGCATTGGTAAGCCCGAATGGCATTACCTTAAAAGCGAATATGCCCCACTCTGTGGCAAAAGCCATCTTATGCTGATCTTCTAGTGCAATGGCTACTTGATTGTAGCTAGAGAACCCATCTAGGAAGCTGTACACTTCCTTGCCGGCTACCCTTTCTAATAAATTCTCGGTGATAGGAAGCGGATAACTATCCCTGATAGTGGCTGCGTTCACCTTCTTCAAGTTAATGCATACACGTAATTTACCATTCTTTTTGGGCACCACTACAATGGGGGACACCCATTCAGTGTGCTCAATTTCATAGATAAATCCAGCTTCAACCAAGCGGTCTATCACTTCCTTGATCTTGGCAGCATAGTTGTCATTGTATGTGTATGGCTTTTGTTTAGAAGGTCTGGCCTTTGTGGTCATGGGAATCGTATGGGCGCATATGTCAGGGTCTACACCTTTCAAATCTTTGTAGCTCCAAGCGAATACATCTCTGTACTCTCTTAGCAAAGCTATCAGCTCATGCTCCTCTTCCTCAGTGAGGTCATGTCCTATGTAAGTACACCTCTCTTCTCCTTCTTCTATGGCTACCACTACTTTCTTGGTGGTTTCTTTGTTATCATAGGCCTCTCCTGCTTGGGCATCGCGTTTTGGCATTCTTATCATGACTCTCCTATCTTCTATTGCATACTTCTTGAAATTTTCAGGGACCTCAAACAGGGCTTCTTCCTCCTCTGGTGCGGCTTCTCTCTTCTTCCTTTTCTTTCCTTCACTCTTAGTGGTCACTCGTGTGGTTAATCTCACATCATTAGTGAGCTCTTCATGTCTCTGAGGGTAAACTTCTACTTCATTGAAATATTCTTCGTCTGATGCAAAGGGTGGGTCCATGATGATTGACTCAAGGTCGGAGTCACTTGCATCTTCAAATGCATCAGGGCTAGGTTCGCATTCTTCTAAAACTGCATCTCCCATGATTGGCTCTATGGAGAAGACAGAAATGTCATAGCCATCCTCATCACAATGGGGTGTCCATTGCTCTTCATTGATGGCTACATCCATAGTTGCTAGAATTTCTGCCCAACCGTGAGGTTCAAATTCTTCGTCCGGAAATACTATAGGTGCATAGGCTGGGTCTTGAACTGATCTATGTGTTTCCTTCGCACCTACCTCTCTGGCTTTTTCTCTTTTCTCCTCTTCCACTGCCACTTTACACATCCATAAGTGAGTGTCTTCATGCATCCATGAGGAGCCTGATCCTATGGAATGCACCAATTCCGTATCATCTTTGGCTCTATGGATGGGGTTCCATTGGATAGGAGGGACATCTCTATGAGAGTAATCCTTGAGATTGAATTTGGTTGTAACACCTAAGTGTTGCAGATACAAGGAATTGGTTCCCCAATCCTGTACCACTTGCAACTGCCGCATAAATGGTCTCCCCAAAATCATCTCGTAGGCTTGGTTTTTGCTAAAGTCACATATAGCAAAAGTATGCTCGAACTCAACACCACATGTAGTGAGAGTTATTCCTTCTAGCAATCCTAAGGGCCTCTCAATATGACCATCGGCCATCTACAATTTCATTCTCGTTGGCCTGAGTGCTGGCTTGCCCCAAGGCTTCCATAGTGAAGTGGTAGCAATTGCAACTCCTGCACCTGAGTCTAGAATGGCCTTGGTGGTGTATCCTTGATGGGTGATAGGAAGATATGTGTTTCCCTCTTCACCCTCACTCATGTCTCCTATCTTGTCCAAGGGTATTTCTGGCACTGTTCTCTAGGATCCTACCTGGGAACGAGGTTTTGCTATCTCTGGTACTTGTTTGGCTACATGTTTCCATAGCTCTGGCCTAACCTTGAGTAGTTCTTCTAAAGTGAGATTGCACTGCACCTTAGTGTTCTTCACTACCTCCGTGTTCCTAGGTATGACTGAATCTTCGTTTCTTACCATGACCGTGGGTGCTCTCATACAGGTGGACTTAGCTTCCCATGGGCCTGTGAAGTGGGGTAATTCTTATAGAGAGTTAGACTCAAAGTCTAATCTTTCCTGAGATTGGGTGCTCTCCTGCTCCTCATAAATGGATGGGATGTCTTGTGGGAATTCGTCGTGTGCATCATCCACAAGTTCAATAGGAGGAGGGACTTCACTTTCTTTAGCCCATTTGTCTTCTTGAATCTCTCGTAGGAATTCGGGTGTGAACCGATTCATTGAAGAGGATGTGTCTAGCTCCGTAGAGTTAGGCACATAGGCTTCCTGGGGAGGAATGCTCATTCTATCACTTGCCTTCTCCTTAGCCTGGGATTTGGCTCCTTTTCCAGACTTTGCAATTAACATCTCCAATCTGTCTAACAGACCATCAAAATGCAATGGTGTTCTAGTGGCACTAGAGCAAGTGAAAAGGCGACTGGTCTCAAACATGGCTTGAGTCCACCATCTTGGCACACAACTTAGTTCGTTCAAGCTCTAGGTCAGCTCTAGGGTAACATTTCTCATGATCTGTTACATTGGGCCCTTCTTGGATTCTGGCCTGATATGCTTTAAGCATCATGTCTAGATCTTCAGGAGTGGGATCGGCTAAGACTGATCCTACTCGGGGTGGTGGTTGGGTTACATGTGGTGGATTGATGGGTGGAGGAATGAAGGGTGAAGGGGATGGTAGTGGCGGGGATGTGTGAGAGTGCATTTGCGATGTGATTTCTATGATTTTGGCTTTGGTTTCTCGTAGACTTTCCTCAAGTTCGCTCATCTTTCTTGCCCGTTGCCTTTTCATACGTTCACGGCTATCTCTCCAAGCTCTCGTCCTCTTCTTATTCTGACTCTCAGTCTCGCTAACCTTTGCAGTCTTCTCCTGGCCTAAGTCTTGGTTTTGCTTAAGTGCTTGAGCTCTCATGATGACTTGTACTGGAGCCGTGGAAGTCACACTTCCCGTGGAGTCCACCACTAGCCCGATGACATTGATAGGAGCAATTTTTGGTATATTGGCGGGGTTCTTGGAACACTCTCGTAACAAATGCTCCTTTCCACAATCGGGACAAAAGCCTTGAATTGTCACAGATTGGGTTTGTGTCGGTGCAGGTAGAGGGCAATCACGAATGAGATGATCTCCTTGACAACGATAGCATGGCCCTCTAGGAAATGGAGGTCTCATCAGCCTAGGTTGGGATCTCGAGTTGGGGTTGGCATACATGACGTTTGCGTATTCTGGCTCCCCACTAGATTCATTCGTTTCTTCATAATAATATGACTCACTATGCTCCGGTGATTGCATGTAGTAGGCCTGGGGGCTCTCAACATGGGTGGAGTCAAAACTATGATCACTTGGATCACTTTCTGAAAGCGAGGATGTCACTGGCACTAAAGCTCTATTTAGATTTTCTTCTGCCACTGCATACTTTACTGGAATCACATTGGTGGGGGCAGGAGGTTGCTGCGCTAGGACTGGTTGCGGTCTTTGTTGCCCTTGATAGGGTGGTTGATAGATTTGCTGGGGTCTAGCATATTGTTGTTGTGGGTACTGATTAGGGTACTTTCCTTGATGTGGATATGGCTGAGAATAATTTTGTCTAACAGCTTGTTTGTTATATGGACAGTCTTGTGCTGTGTGATTGGTGTACCTCCTTTCTATGGTGCAGTACTGGTTGTTAGGGTTCACTTGGGGTTGAGCAATGATGGGGCACACATTAGCCATATGGTCTCCTCCATAGGTATAGCATCGTTTTCCGGGGGCAAATCTAGGAATCTGCTTGCTAGAGACACCTAATTTCAGAGCTACCTTTTCTTCTAGATCCTCAATTGATGTGGATTGTGAGGAAATGAGGCTACTAGAACTATCTGAATCTTTATAGATTTTTGAGAGCTCTAATTCCTCCCCTAGATTATCCTCAATGTCTATGTACATGCGTACACATTCTTCTATGGATCTAGGGTCCTTCAAGTACACATATGATCTCAGTTTGGTGCTTAACAATCCATCTAGAAATAAGGCCACTTGCTTGGCTGGAGTGGGTAACTCTGGCGCCGGGCATCTCTCTAGATATTGCCTAAATCTTCTGCCTACGAGTCTCACTGTCTCTTGAGATGTTTGTTTGAAGCTGTATATCAGGGAGGATGTGTTATGTCTTATGCCACTTTTAGAGAATTCGATGATCAATGCCTCTAGAAGCTGATCTATGCTCCTAAACTGCCTCTCGTTTAGTGGCTGAAACCATGTCAGGCCGGTGTTCCTAAGGGTTAGACCAAAGGCATTGTACTGCGTGAAGAGATCTTCAACTTGTTCAGCTCTCAAGACTTGCCTAAACTCAGCTACATGATCGTAGGGGTCTCCAGTGCCATCAAAGTAGTTTTTCATGGACTTAACTAGCTGGGTCGGTCTCAAGGTCCTTGTGTGCTCTCTTGGTCTTGGCAAAGGGAAATCATCGGCATTTCTTCGGTTCCCTGGGGCTCTATGTCCCTCAGGTTCCACTCTATTTGTTTTCGTTCTCGTTCTTTCTCTTCCCCAAGAGTTGGCAAAGCTTACCTCAGGTCTCTCTCTACTCCTTTCTCTTTGAGTCCCATGAGCTTGAGATGTTCTAGCTCCTTGGTGACCATAACACACATTGGATCGAGGTTGGTGAAAAACCAATTCTCCCTTCCAAGTGTATGCGTGTCTTCCATGCTCAGAGACCACAAAGATTCTCTTAGAAGCATCATCTAAGTAGGTCACCTTGCCTGGGCTATCAGGATCTTTGAATTCATAGATGGCAAGAGCTCCCACTTCATTAGACTTTTCAAGCTTGTACCTCCAAAAAGCCTCATACATTTCTTGGTTCCAGAGCAATTCTATGCTCCTATTATCCTGGGGAACTAACTCTGGAGTAATTATCCTTGTTTGGACCGATTTGCCTTGAGGGGTTTTCGGATCCTTTCCTGAGTTCCCTTGCTCTATGTCACCTAATTTAGGTTCAGAGATTATGTTGCCAAACTCATCTGTCCTTTTAGGTTGGCTGGTGACCACATACATTGTTCCTTCTTTATCTATGTATGAACCATTTTCAAACTTGACTACAGGGTGTTCTAGTCCAATGGGCTGATTCGGATTTTTAATTAGGACAACAGATCTTCGCAGACCATCCTCATAGATGCGTGCACCTAGGCGGTTGGTCTGGATGTATTCCAATTGAGTCTTGTAGGGACCTTCAGGTCTTTCTAGGTATGCCATTCCTGAGCTACCTACAGGTCTTTCCATGCTATACGACATGTCAGAGTCACTGGTTTCTGAGTCTAGAGCGTAGGGGTAATCACTCAATTGTTGGGCCCAAGATCTGGCTGTATGGTTGACGCTAGCCTCGGATGATCTTACAGTGACATTTCATTCATTGCGTCACTCCGTTCCCCTTGTTCACATAAGTAAGATCTCTTGCCACATATTTTTTTCAGTTTCACTCCTGAAAGAAAACAAGAATTAGTATACCCAAAGCACTTATTTATGTACATAGTAGGTCCATTCCTATGGAAGTAGAATCTATGACCTATCCCCAAGTGGGGAATGTGCACCACTAATTTTCTTACACACATCATGTGCCGAATGCATATGTGGCCTTGTCATGCATACTTTAGGTGCATTTGATACTTCATGTATGCAAATGGAATCTTTTTGGTTTTGTTGTTCCGAACCCTACTGCTTCTTTGGTTTCCATATCCATTTTATAGTTGAAGTTTGAGGCTTCATCTTTTCCTCATTTTTGTCGTGCTCTTGATGTATCCTCTCTCTTTTTTGTAATCTGAGTAGTTGATGTCATTCTTTTCTGATACCTTTGGTTAGTTTTGTTTGGCTTCATGGTCCTATTGTATTGAGATAATGTTTCTTCTTGCTTATCTATTTCTTGATTTTCCATCTGTCTGACCTTCTTTGGAACCCATATTTTTTGTCAAGTTTTCTGGGCTTCTACAAATGACTTTGGGAGCCCAACTCTCAGAAGTCTCTTTGGTCCCGACTGTAATGAAGAGGATCCTTTTTTATTCCTTGTCTCCCTAGGATGAATGACCGGTATTGGTGTTGACTCCTCTGATTCCTTTACGCGATCCTTGCGAACCCATTTCAGATTAGCACCTCTTGATTGTGAGAATCTGGCCATGGGCTTCCATGCTGATGATCTCCCTTTGTTGTAGATGACTTCAGAAATGTCATCCTCATCGTTTCTCTTTGTTTCACCATTCATGTAGAATGAATCCACTTTCTCCACTGGTGCATTGATATTTGTAGTCATTTCTTTCGTAGGACCTTTCTTTGGTTGGTTTTTGATAGAGTCGTCTGCTATTTACTCTTCATTAGGGAAAAAAATGAACCCTACATGGGCCTTTTAGCTTAGAGAGTGATTAGTGATGGACCTGACAGTGATTGGCTCCCAATCTCAACCATCAAAATTCAAAGCGATCGGCCGGCTGCCAACAGACGAAATTGCGATATTATCTTCTCTCTCTTCGCATGGGAGTTTGCTATTTTGTCCTTTTTTGACAGAGACTGTGGTCTTATTTTGTCTTCTATTGCCTTTTTTTTCCCATTTGATCATGGCCATACAATAAATAAATCCAATGGCTTATACCACTAGTGGTATTTCCAAATCTCTTAATCACCTTGGTTAGCCATTTTAATTCCTTAAAATTAGGAATCCTTACAAGGCCCATGCAGGGCTCACTTTTTCCCCTAATGTCTAGGATTTGTTGCTCACACTGGGTGATGTCCTGTCTATGAGAGGGTCTCTCTTCTAGTAGACTAAAGATTTCCTTGTGCCTTATTTTGGCTGAGATGTTTCCTTGAGCTAGGTGAATGCTCACTTCATTTTCAATGATCCAATCTTGCCCTAGGATCATATTTTCTATCAAATCCTCATCTTTACACACCAAGACTCGTTGTTCCATAGTGGAATTTCCTAGGTGGAGGGATATCATGGCTTCGCCAATGCATTCTATAACATGACCTCCCACACCCATCATGTGTGCTTTAGTAGGTGTCATGGTTGTTTGAGGATGCATGATGACTGTCCTCCGTATGCAACTGAGTGCTACTCTCGAGTCTATCAAGGCATCTATTAGCTGGTACTCTATCGTTCCAATCCCTATGTTTAAGTACGACTGGGATATGCTGAAATTGGTTGTGTTGATCTGGTGAACTTGATAGTTGGCCATGGGAATAGGCTCTTCTCCTTGTAGATACCCTTCATCCCTTTGTCTTATCCACTCTTTTTGTTTCTTGATACGCTCTAGGGCTTCTTGCCTTGCTTCCTCTTTAATCCTCTCTTCCTCTCTTTTTTTATTTTGTGCACCCACAAGTCGTGCTAACATTTGGTCTCTCAATGGCTCCATGTAACGTTTCACTCAAAAACCACTTATGTAATTAGGAAGAACATCTCCATCCAGAGTAGCTAGGTTAATTGCTCCACTCGTTGAAATCCTATTGATTATCAGGGGTCCATAACCGTGCTTTTGTAGCTTCTTGGCATGTTGTTTCAAAGTATAAACCAAAACTAAATCTCCCTCTTTTTAGTCCTTTGTCTTTGATGTGTGCATCATAATATGCTTTTTGTCTTCTCTTGGCCGCATAAATTCCTGCAATGGCTTGTATTCGTGTTTTGTGTAGCTTCTTAATTTGGTTTAGTTTCTTGGAAAATTCATCCCCCGTCCACTCATACTGTTGGGCTACTCTCAAAGTGCGTACTAGAAAATCGATTGGCAGGATTGCATTTTGTCCATACATGTCTTGTAAGCCACAAGGAAGGCCCAAATTGCATGATGCAATTGTTTGTCCCAATCTGACCTTTTGCTATTGACTATCTTTGTCAATACTGTGCATAACACCTTATTGGAACTTTCCGCTTGACCATTGGCTTGAGGATGATAAGGGACTAATTTTTTATGGATCACTAAGAACTCATTCATTAGGGATTCTATTACTCATTAATGAAATGTGCTCCTCTATCACTCACTATTTCTATAGGTAGTCCAAAGCAAGTGAAGATATGCTCAAAAAGGAACTTAGTTGTGGTCTGAGCATTGTTTTTTCTAGTAGCCTTAGCCTCCACCTATTTAGTCATGTAATCTGTTGCCACTATTATATATTCTGCATGTGATCCTTTGGCTGGTGGGTTTATGGGTCCTATGAAATCAATACCCCATTTGGAAAATGCTCTAGTGAAAACCATAGGTCTTAATGGCATGTCATCTCATTTAATCGGATATTTAGCTCTTTGGCATGTCTCGCAACTTTGTACATAGATGTCTGCATCCATATGTGGAGTTGGCCACCACAAGCCTGCAAAGAGGATCATTTTTATGATTCTTTCAGCTGAGAAATGTCCTCCTGCGGCACTTGCATGTGCCATTTCTAATATGGTTAAGTATTCTCCTTCATGTGCACATAGCCTTAGTTGATTATCCTTCCCTCTCTTGAATAATTGTTTCCCCATGATAACGTAGTCCTTACTCATTTCTTCCAGGGATCATTTTCTGGCTAAACTAATTCGTTTCTCATGTTCTTGTGTCTTTAAGAAATTTACTAACGTCTTACTTGAGTTGGGTGCTATTGTGGAGAAAGGTAAAGATGTATGATCATCTGGAGTGGTTTCCTGACAATCAGCGTAGCTACTGACATATTCATGGACGTCCTTAGGCATGTTAGGCTAATAGACTCCTAACCGCTTCAATTCTCTTAGAGTTCCATGAGTTCCTTTGTGCATTCTCCATTTATTTATGTGGGCTTGTTCAATCAACTTCTTTTGTTCCTCTTCCTCTACGCATCTCAACAGTACACCATTGGATTCTTTATAATACACACTTCTTGCTATAATGTGTAAGTTACATGATTGTAGGATTTCTTTTTTACTCTCCTTATTAATTGAGTGTTGTGGTCCATGAGTGACTATTGGAATTAGCTTTTCTGCCCACTTAGGACACACTTCCAAATTGAACAAGTAAGTGTCGAGAAAATCGTCAGGTACTCAACTTGGTGGTTCTCCATGTGTTAACCTAGAGAGATGATCGGCTCTCACATGGGTGTTCCCTTTTTTCACAATTACCTCGAAATCGAACTCCATTAATAACAGAAACCATCTCACAAGTCTTCCCGTGTTGCAAGGCTTATTGACTAAGTACAATAAGGCTTGATGATCTATGAAGAATTTGAACTTGTTGGCTAAGAGATAGTGTCTAAATTTCTTTGCAGCGTACACCATCCCTAGTCCCTCTCGCTCCGTAGTTGTATAGTTTCTCTCGGCTTGATTCAGTTGTCTACTTGCATAGGCAATTGGATGGTACAATTTTCCTTCATTTGCCGGTTGAGCTAAGATGCATCCTATGGCATAATTGGAAGCGTCCACATGAATATGAAAAGGCTTATTCCAATTGGGTGTTTTCAAAATAGAAGCTATGCTAAGCCGCTTCTTTAGCTCATTAAATGCCTTCTCACATCCATCCGTCCATGTGAATTGAGTCAACAATCCATACAAAGGCTTGACAATTATGGCATACATGTGGATAAATCAACGATAGTATCCATAGTGACCAATAAATGCTTGCACTTCTTTTGCATTCTTTGGTCTAGGAAGTTCTAGAATTACTTTGATCTTGTCTTCATCAATAGATATTCCGTTCCTAGACACGATGTGTCCTAGGATTTTCCCTTGCCTTACCATAAAAACACATTTCTCCGGATTCAGGCATACTCTATATTGTCGACATTTATCAAATATTTTTTGCAATTCTGGAATATGTTCCTATCTCCGATTTCAATAGGTACATAAGTCATCTATGTATACTTCCATACTCTTCTTTAGAAACTCTTTGAAAACATGACACATCAACCTTTGGAAAGTAGCAGGGGTGTTAGTGAGCCCAAAAGGCATCACTCTGAAAGCATAAACCCCCCATTCAGTGGCGAATGTGGTTTTGTGTTGGTCCTCGGTGGCAATAGCTACTTGGTGGTGTTAGATGTTAAACGCTTCCTTCTAACTATCAGAAGGGCGTTTAACCAATTCTTGGGAGGGTTCTTGGGAGTGGTAGGGGTCTGTTATACAGAGGCCCTGTACTTAGTTCCCAAAGGTACTGTTCACACTCAGCACGGTAATAATGCTGAGAACTCTATCGAATTGCCGTACTGAGAATTTACCGTCACAGTCTTAGCTCAACCAACGTACCAAATGCGCTAAGATGCCATATTGCATCTACGTATTAACTGACTGAAATTACCAGAACAAGAGTATTCGATCAACTTCACAGAACGGGTTCAACGATCAAACAACACCATAATGCAGAGAATTTGAGAGTCCAACACACAGTACTGGAAGCTCAGTAATCAACTTAGCAGATCTTTACTGCACTTAACTTTGCCGCAGGCAGACAGATTCCAGTATTTACAACAACAGAGTGTAGATCCGAATATCAGAACACTACATAGTTGCTCGAATTTTGCCAATTTCTGACCAAAAATGTTCAAGAAGTCGTAATACACAGTGCGTAAGCTCAATCCAACAGAGATGCATAAACAACTTACTCAGACAACAGTAATGGAACTCACAATCTCAACGGAGTTCACTAGCTAACAAATATAGATACACACAGTACCATTAGTCTACGTAGAAGATCGCCAAGATACTCTGAGAACTCCACTCGTTACACAGTAACATTCAGATTGATAGTATAGTTATCTTCCGAACGTTATGAAATTTATCAACAGAACCAAGGTTTTCGGCAGGCAACAAGAACGATAGACAAAACCAGATACGAACAAGAATGTAGAACACAGAGGTTAAGCAAAACGAACACTACCTCAACACTCAGACAGACAACCATCGAACAGTCTGGTGATAACACGACAATAGGCCAAAATTACATCGCCCTCTCTCTCGAGCACTTCTTTTCATTGCTTTATATAGAAAGTACAAATAGGTGCGTAACCACCTTTCGCGTGTGTCCTCCCAAGATTTCCGTTACATCTGTCCCAATCCGACGGCGGACTAACACTGGCACGCCCGTTGGACTCGAACCCGCAAGTTGTACAAAATTATTGTTCGTCTATTATTCCTTCTAAATACATATTCCTAGCTAATCGAAAAGTACGGGCTATTTTTTTCTTGAGAGTTTCTACTATCTGTTTTAGAGTTTCCGGCTCTACTAGCTGTGCATCTATTCTAACATAGCTTAGAGCTATAGCTTCGGTGAGCAAAATCTCGGCCTGTGTTTGCAAAAAGGCCTCCTGTAGGTAGAACTCGTTGGACAGGGCTGCATTTCTTGAGACCTTCATTTCTTCCAGTTGCTTCTGCATATTGATTACTCTTTCCTTTTGATTTTCAAGCTGATTTTCTTTTCGTTCAATCTCCTGGTTTTGGTACTGTATAGTTCTGGAGTATGCGTCGCGTTCTCTTTTTATATCTATTATCAGCTTCTGTGTCTAGGCTTCTTGTGTTAGCTTTCGCCGTAATATGTTGTTTACCTGATCGAAATCTAACTTAAATCTTTGGAGTTCCTCAGTGGTTCTCATCACCAACTCGTGCTGCTCTTGTCCTTTTCGTACCACTTCGTCCAGTGTTTGTCTTGTTTCTTCCAGCAAATTACCTAATGCAATTCTGGCATCCTCCTTATCCTGCAGTTGTAGTTTTAATTGACTGACTTCTGCCTGTGTTTCGGTTAATAACTTATCCTTTTCGATGAGCTCTGCCAGTGCTGTATCTCTCTGATTGATTAGCATTTCCTGTTCGGTGAGTTTTGCCTGTAGTTCCTTCAATTGATCTTGCAGGGATTGGTTTTCGGCTTTGGTAATTAGTAATTCTTCTTGTAGGGGGCTGATGTCAGCTTCTAGCATGTCAACTTTATGTTGTAGCTCGTTGCGGATACTGTCTGTGGCAGCTTTCATGTGGATGGGCAATTGCTGAGATAAATTGATAAGAACTTGGCCCATATTGGCCAGTTTGGACAGTATTGGAATTGAAGGAAGGGGTAGATGGGGTTGTGGTTGGGAAGTGGATGCGTTGAGGAGCTGTTGGGAGTTTGGTGGAGAGTAGTTGAGGGAGGAGGATGAGGATTCAGCGGTTTCGACAGGGTTACTGGGCTGGATGGGGATGATGGGTGGTTTCGGTGGAGGAGCGGGAGTTACGGTTTGAGTTGTTACCTGATTTATGTTTTGTTGTTCCTGCTCCGCAAATGTGGATTCCACTGCCTTAAGTAGTCTGTCCAATGCGTCTTTAGTAGCTTGTTCTTCCTCTGTTTGTTGTTCTTCTTCAGACTGCCGCTTTGATGTTTCTACAGGCGATGTTGTTTCAGCTTCAATACGAGTTTCTTGTTGTTGCTCCTGGGAAGATTGCGTAGAGGATTCATTCTGCATGGAGGTGGCGGTGTCATGGAATGTGTCTTCTTCTTGCTTTTCTTCTTCTTTATCTTCTTCGGCTGACTTCTGTGCTTCACTCTCAGACGAGCTAATTCTGATCCTTTTTCTGCGGAAAAGCTGGTTGAGTTCCTCTTCATCTTCTTCTTCATCGTCTTCTAGCAGTTGTATCGACTCCTCATGTCTCAGAATGGGCCCCCAGGGTGGTGGTTGGGCTACAAGGATTGCCGGAAAGAGAAATGACAAGATATGGGGCAATCTAGATCTAGGTGTACTACCCTTGTTTACTTGTTTGATTATAGCTACGCACTCTTTGTGGATACGTTGGAAGAAATATGTAACGAAGTTTACTGGTTCTCGGGATGCTAAGTCTATGGCTGAGTAGAATGGACGGGAGATGTCGTAAGTGCGCTTCTGTAAATTTAGGATTGCTACTAAGAACTGCAGGGCTGATCTTTCTGATTCTGGTCGGTAGAGAATGGCATATTCGTTAGAGGAGTATCTAGGGAATAAATGGTTCATGGTAGCTACTGGCGAATTCGGGCCATTCTCTCGGCCTTGCAAAGGGAGTTGATACAACTCCGCGAAGGTTTGGAAGGTGATTACGGTTTGGGCGGGTAAGGAAGTGATAGCCCATCTTCGCTCGTTGGCTGGTGATTGAGCGATGGCGGATATGATCTGTGCAAAGAAGGGGTGGGATTCCACTAAATGCCACGGCAATTCAGCAAAATTTGCAAGCCCACGGTTGTGCAAGAACTCTCCTACGTCAGCAGGGAGTCCATCACGGAAAGCGGCATAATTAGCCAAAGCTTCCATGGTGCAACACAGATAACAGGCTCAAAACGCAGGCACACAGGGATTTCACAAGCATACAAGCACACAAAGACAATAGCGATTTTCGGCGAAACAGATAAGTTTAAATAGATGCGTCACGATGGAGGGTAATGAGGGATGATTAATCATCATGTGGTATTGAAATGATAATTCTTTAACTTGGTGTGCATGCATGAGTAGCTGGCAAGAGCAGGGCGGCTTCTGACATAATTAGGAATCAAGACGCAGATATTTATAGACATAAATTATTAAGCACGCAATAAAAGAAAGGAAAAGAAAGGAAAGAAAAGCGAGCGCCAAACGACGCAGCCCACCGAAAAATGTTTCAGTTTGGGTTAGGTGCGTGTTGGTATGGCCGTAGCATCGAACCGTTGATTACTTTCGGAAGAGGGTTTCCGATCAACGTAGTCAACCGAAAAGTTGCTGGCCCCACTTGTTCTGAAATTCGGTAAGGACCATACCATCGTAATTTGAATTTACCAGCAGACCGATTCGACTTTGCATTATAAAAAAGGACAAGTTGTCCCACCGTAAAAACTGGAGTTTTTAAGTGGCGATCATGCGTCCGAGCTTGTCTTAGTTGTACTTCCTGCATAGTTAAAAAACTGTGCCATCGTTGCTCGTCTAACTCTCTGAGTGTATCCAACCGAAATGACAGTGAGTCTTCCGGTAGCAGTTTTTGAGCGATTGCTACTCGTAAACTTGGTATAACTATCTCCATTGGTGCTATTGCTTCTAATCCATAAGCTAGTTTGAAAGGTGTTAATCCTGTTGTTACCTTGTATGTAGTCCGGTATGCCCATAATACTGTAGGTAGTAGTTAATCCCATCTTTTCGGTGCTTCCATGATTAATTTCCTAAGCATATTCAGCAAAGATTTGTTTGTACTTTCGGCCAAACCATTAGCACGAGGATAATAAGGAGAACTAAACTTATGCGTGACCTGGAACGACTGTGTAAGTGAATTCATTAAATTGTTTACAAAATGAGTGCCTTGATCTGAAACAAGTTCTAGTGGTAAACCAAAACGTGGAAAGACATCGGTTAGCAGACATTTTGCTACCGCAATAGCTGTAGCAGACCGTAAAGCCCTGGCTTCTGCCCATCTGGTTGCATAGTCTGTACAGGTTAGTATGTAACGGTTGTTACTGAAGACTGCTGGAGGTGTAATCGGACCGATAAAGTCTAGACCCCACTTCTGGAAAGGTTCCAATGGTAAGATGGGTTGCAGAGGGAAAAGATGACGTTGCAAGGGCTGTCCAGATCTTTGACAAGTATCACATTGTTTGACAAACTGTGATACATCTCTGTACATAGTTGGCCACCAGACACCACTTTGCAGAATTTTCCGGTGTGTTAAGTCTGCAGCAAAATGGCCACTGGAAGGAATTGAGTGAGCCAAAGTAATAACTGAGTTAACTTCATGTGGTGGAATACATCGAAGTAAAATTCCAGTATAATCTACATAATATAGTTCGCCAGCAATCAACCAAAATCGGCGACTGAAAACTGCAATTTTCCTGCGTAGTGCTGTAGAAATATGAGATGGGAGGCAGCCATCAGTGAGAAAGGTCAGGATCTGATTGTAATATGTAGATGGTATAGGTGGGTCTGTAATTTCATCATTTATTGGTTCAGAGACATAAATTGCCAGAGTTGTGTCATCTATACCTACCGGAGCTTCACCAGAATCTAAGCGGGAGAGGAAATCTGCTAAGGCATGTGAGCTTCCTGGTCGATGAATGACTTCATAGTCAAATTCCTGTAAAAGCAGAACCCATCATGCTAATCGACCACCTAGATGCTGTTGCCGAACCTGATAGACAAGTGCAGCATGATCTACATGAAATAAAAATTTACGGCCCAAAAAATAATGTCTGAATTTCTTGACAGAATATACTAGCCCTAGACATTCTCTTTCTGTTACAGAGTAATTCTTCTCAGCAGGGGCTAATCTTCGACTTGCATAGTACACTGGTCTGAACCACTTATCAATTTGTTGCATCAAAGCACTTCCTATTGCTATATCTGAAGCATCAACAAATACATGAAATGGGCGATCCCAGTCCGGAGGCTGTAAGATGGGAACTTGTGTTAATAAACTCTTTAAACGATCAAATGCTATCTGACATTCCTGAGTCCACTCAAATTGTCGAGGAGTCTTGGTGATTAGCTTGTTCAGTTGTATTGCCAAATGAGCAAGCCACCGTAGGTGTCGATCATGCCATCTTACTTGGCCCATGAAGCACATAACTTCCTTCGGTGTAGTGGGCACCGGAGCTTCTAATACTGCCGTGATCTTGTTTGGATCTACTCGTATACCTTGTGCAGATAGGATGTGGCCAAGTAGCTTGCCACATGAAACCGCAAACACGGATTTGTTTGGGTTCAAACAGAGTCTGTATTCTCTGCATTTTTCAAAGCAGCACCGTAAATGGAACAGGTGTGCTATCATCTTACCGAGAATTGAAAAATCGTCGAGGTATACTTGCATAAATGAAGTAAGATAAGGAGAAAATATTTCCTGCATACACCTTTGGAATGTACTTGGGGCATTCCTTAATCCAAACCACATAACAGTACAAGCAAATACACCCCAGTTGGTAATGAATGCAGTTTTCGGTATATCCTGTTCAGCCATTCTAACTTGATTATATCCACTGTATCCGTCTAAGAATGAATACATTTCGTGGCCTGCTACTCTATCAAGCATTGTGTCCAGAAAAGGGATCGGAAAAGGATCAGGCACTGTGGCTGCGTTCAGTTTTCGGTAATCTACACATATTCGTAATTGCTTATTCTTCTTAGGGACAATAACAATTGGAGAGATCCATTCAGCATGCTCTATTGGTACAATGAATCCGACTTTAAGTAGCCTATCAAGTTCTGCCTTTACCTGTGATGCATAGTTTGGATTCATCATGTAGCTGTGTTGTTTGTTTGGTTTGGCTTTTGGCTTCAGCATGACTCTGTGCTGATAGATGCGCTGGTCCAATCCTTTCATATCTTTGTAATCCCATGCAAAGATGTCGGAGAATTCTCAGAGTAGCTGAATTAAGCCTACTTGAAATGTTTCCGGTAAGTTTTGCTTTATCTTTATAGGACGCGGATGATCTTCATCGCCTAAATTATAAGTGATCAATTGATCTTCTGGGACATAAAATTGTCGAGGCTTCCCTGTATCGTCAGTTGGCTTAAAAAGTTGTTGCAGTTGAGCGTCATCTATAACCGCAGTATCTTCCTTCTTATCTTCTTCTATTACAGTCATTACCGTACAAACTGCAGGGTTCCAATTATCTACAACAGATTGCAGATCAACAGTTCCTAGGGAAATCAAGTCAATGTTATTTTTCAGAAACTCTTCTTCTTCATCATCTGACAAACCATCTAGCATATGAACAAGTTCCGCCAAATACGGTCTAGCATGCAACTCGCAAGGTTGTATAGCATCTAATTTTACAGCGTATTTACGATTTTTATCCTTGAAAGTGAGCTCTTGTTCAGACCAATCTTGTATCACCATAGCGTGCTTCAGCCAAGGTCGGCCGAAAAGGAGGTTGTAATCAAGAGTGGATTCCGGTAAATCTAGTATGACAAAGGTCAGTTTACATGTTGTACCTTGTAAAGTGATTGGTACATTTTGTACAAGTCCAATGGGATGGACTCTTGATTGGTCGGCCATTCTGACAAAAAACTGAACTGGTTTGATTTCGGTCCACCCTAACTTTTTACATAGTGCAGCAGTAGAAATGTTGACTCCAAACCCTCCATCAATTAGTACCTGTGTGATTTTATGATTCTTATACCATACCGTTATCAAAGGAACTGAATGATCGACCGTAGAATCAGGTTCTGGTTGCACGGTTGCTGTCGCCGGAATGCAGGAAGGCACAGGACTGAACTGTTGTTGAAATTGTTGTCGAACTCCCGGTACTAGTGCAAGTAATTGGCCCAAAGGAAGAGTGATGGATGCTTTAGATAAAATTTCCCAAGCCTTTTGTGATTGGATTGTTTCCACAGATTTTGAAGATGATGCGCCTGTTGAAGATGATGTGTCTGCCGCTGAGGAGGTGCCTGCTGCTGCTGATGTACCTGCTACTGATGATATGCCTGCTGCGGAATTGGAATCCTGTTGTTGTATCCCTTCTTCGGTTAACGGAGTCTGGGTTACCGGAATAGGATCTGGGAAGACTGGAGGTTCTGCGGTGGTCCATTGACTAGCCTTGTTGTACATCCTTTGTTGTTCACGTATACTTGGTTCAAATAATTCTGCTTCAGGCTGTAGTTGTTTACCGGAGCGGGTCTGAATGACTGCAGCTTGTATTTCTACTGGTGTGATTTGTACCATATTAGCCATTTGATTATGTCGTTCCTTCTTCCTCTGATCATATTCAACTGCATCCTTACAGAATCTTCTAATGTGACCGAATTCGCCACAGAAATGACAGCGCGGTGGTGGCAAATTGGGATTTTCCGGTGGTGGTCCGGTCTGCCAGCGGTTTGCATTGTAGTTGTTGTTTCTCTGTCCTCTGTAATTTCGATATCCTTGTTGCTGATTGTTCCTCATTTGCGAAGGCACATAATGATTGGCTGGTTGTCCTGGTTCCTGTATAATAGCATTGACAGTTGCGGTTCCCTGCACTTTTGCATTGTATGCGCAGTTTTCGGTGGTGTGTCCGGCAGTGTTGCAGATAGCACAGAATAACTGATTAAGTGCACAAGTGGCACTAGTATGGCTTGAATTCTTGCATGTGATGCAGTATACTCGTCTGGTCATATCTTCGGTGACATTTCTGTTTGTTTTTAACCACTCCAGATCCTCTGTAAATCCTCCAATCTTGTTTTCCAGCTGCAGAGCCATTGCGATTATTGCATCTAGCATCATAGCTCCTACACAGCGTATGATCATAATCTGTTTAAGTTGTGGAGTCAAGCCATTGATGAACCACTGAGTAATAACATCGTCCGGTAGGTTGGCGTGTGCTGGTGGCAACTGCCTTAGATGCGTCCTGAATAGGGTGGCGTACTCCTGTACAGTTTGATTTACCTTTTGTCTGTTGTTTTGCAGGTAATCAAAAATTTCAGCTGGATTCTTCTTTAGTCTGAATCTTTGCAAAAAGGCATCTCGTACTACTTCATAGGTGCCGAAGTGATTAATATCATATTCTGTAAGCCATCTAGCTGCTTCATTGACCAATGTCGATTGAAAAACAATAGCCTTATACGCCGGATTCGGTGGATGGTTGAGAACTGCGTAGCTTATCTCGAATGTGCGTACGTGAGCATCCAGATCATCTCCTGGGAATCCACCAAATTTAGTGTACGTCACTCCTGTTGGAGGTGGCCTTGGTGGGCATACTTATTGTTGTTGCTGCTGTTGTTGTTGTTGTTGCCCGTTCATGGCGAGTGTATTGTGAATATCTTCCGGATTTTGGGGCTGAATATCTGAACTATAGGAATCTGTATCGTCGGACTGTGCACTTTCCGGTTTGATGATTTTACTCAGTATACTTCGAATCTCAGTTTCGAACAAAGTTCCTTCCTTCTTGATGTTGAGTGTAGGGGAACTTACTCCAAAAAGCGGTGGCTGGGCTGAAGATTCACCAAAAAATGGTAAACCGTCACCGAAAAACTGTGATTCTGTTACCGAAATATCACCGGAATGTGCTGAATTTGTGCCAGAATAAGGTGTTTTTTCGCCTTCGCAAAATTCTTTAGCTAAAGTGTTTTTAGTCGTAAACAAATTTGAATCTTTATCCAAGATTGTTAAACTAGCTTCAGACTGCATCTTGGTAGATTCTAGAGTTATTATATCTTCGACAGACTGTGCCGAAATAGTACCGGAATGTACCACAGGCGTAACACATTCTACCGGAATATGACCGGAATCACTTCTGACGTTCTGGACTTTCTTGACAACTGGGTCAAACCTAGTTGTACTTCTTCCTCCTGGAGTTATCTTTAGTAAATTAAGTACTCCAGACTGACGGTTCTTGGGATACGTTTCACCGGATCGAGTAACCAGCATGTATCATCTTTTGTACTAATCGCGTAGTATTACTATCGATAAAATTTTTATAATCACGTTTCCACAACAAGTTTGCAACAATCTAGTTCTGTTGCTACTTTCGACAAACGAACGGTAATCTTGATGTTTGATTCCGACAGACGAATGATGATCTTGATGCCACTTTCCCACAGATGGCGCCAAGTGTTAGATGTTAAACGCTTCGTTCTAACTATCAGAAGGGCGTTTAACCGATTCTTGGGAGGGTTCTTGGGAGGGTTCTTGGGAGTGGTAGGGGTCTGTTATACAGAGGCCCTGTACTTAGTTCCCAAAGGTACTGTTCACACTCAACACGGTAATAATGCTGAGAACTCTATCGAATTGCAGTACTGAGAATTTATCGTCACAGTCTTAGCTCAACCAACGTACCAAATGCGCTAAGATGCCATATTGCATCTACGTATTAACTAACTGAAATTACCAGAACAAGAGTATTCGATCAACTTCACAGAACGGGTTCAACGATCAAAGTTAAAACAACACCGTAATGCAAAGAATTTGAGAGTCCAACACACAGTACTGGAAACTCAGTAATCAACTTAGCAGATCTTTACTGCACTTAACTTTGCCGCAGGCAGACAGATTCCAGTATTTACAACAACACAGTGTAGATCCGAATATCAGAACACTACACAGTTGCTCGAATTTTGTGAATTTCTGACCAAAAATGTTCAAGAAGTCGTAATACACAGTGCGTGAGCTCAATCCAACAGAGATGCATAAACAACTTACTCAGACAACAGTAATGGAACTCACAATCTCAACAGAGTTCACTAGGTAACAAATACAGATACACATAGTACCATTAGTCTACGTAGAAGATCACCAAGATACTCTGAGAACTCCAATCATTACACAGTAACATTCAGACTGATAGTATAGTTATCTTCCGAACGTTATGAAATTTATCAACAGAACCAAGATCGTCGGCAGGCAACAAGAACGATAGACAAAACCAGATACGAACAAGAATGTAGAACACAGAGGTTATGCAAAACGAACACTACCTCAACACTCAGACAGACAACCAGACGAACAATCTGGTGATAACACGACAATAGGCCAAAATTACATCGCCCTCTCTCTCGAGCACTTCTTTTCATTGCTTTATATAGAAAGTACAAATAGGTGCGTAACCACCTTTCGCGCGTGTCCTGCCAAGATTTCCGTTACATCTGTCCCAATCTGACGGCTGACTAACAATGGTATCTAGAGAATCTGTCCAAGAAGCTATAGACTTCTTTGCCTGCAACTCTTTCCAAAAGGTGATTAGTGATAGGTAATGGGTGGCTATCACGAATTGTGGCTGCATTGACTTTCTTTAGATTAATGCACACTCTCAGTTTTCTATTCTTTTTAGGTACAACAACTAATGGCGACACCCATTCGGTATGTTCTATCTCCTAAATGAATCCAGCCGCCAATAATTTTTCTATTTCTTCCTTTATTTTTGCGGCATAAGCCTCCTTATACATGTAAGGGCGTTGTTTTGATGGTTTTGCCTCCGGTGTCATTGGTATTCTATGAGACCAAATGGAGGATTCCACACCCTTGAGATCCTTGTAGGTCCATGCAGAAACATCTCGATATTCTTGAATCAACCTTATCAATTCTTCCTCCCCCTCAGGTGACACATCCTTTCCTATGTAGGTACATCTTTCTTCTTTATCTTCTACGGTTACTATGATTTTCTTTGTTTGTTCCTTATCGTCATATGCTTCTCCTTCTCTTGCCTCTCTCTTAGGCATCTCTATAGCTATTTTTCTTTCTTCTACTTCATATCTTTTGAAGTGTTTGGGAACTTCAAAAAGATCAGGGGTTGGCTCTATCCTTCTCATGTTTTCCTCCTTATTTGGTACTACAGGGGCTGCTTCTATTGGTAACACTTTGGTTGTTCCATACTTGTCTCCAGCTTGAATGGCTTCTAGATAATGTTCCTCCGAATCAGACTTTGGTTCCATTTCTATGCTCTCGTATTCTTCTTTGCATTCCTTTTCTAATATTTCTCCGGCTTCTACCTCTTGAAGGACTACCATGTACAAGTTTATGTCATAGCCTTCTTCGTCCACACATTCATTCATGGTCAATAATTCTTCATTCACACATACATCTAAGGTTGCTAGGATCTCCATCCAACCGTGTAGTTCAAATGCTTCATCAGGGAAAACCTGAGGCATGTACATTGGATACTCTATGAGTCGATAATTTTGATGTCCTATGGGCCATAACTGCAGTTTTTTATCCTCTTTCTTAGCTTGTTTACACATCCATAATTGGGCATCCTCATGCATCCATGATTGATCACTTGATCCAGCACTATGGATAGACAAATCATCTTCTTCCTTGTGTATGGGGTTCCATTGTAGTGGAGGTACATCTTTGTATGCAAAGGTATGCAAGTTTATCTTGGTGGATTTTCCTTGATGTTGAAGGTATAATGAGTCTCGTCCCCAATCTTGCACTACCCTGAGTTGCCTCATGAAAGGTCGTCCTAATATCATTTCATAATTATTTGCCTTTCCAAATTGACAGATAGCTAATGTATGCTCAAATTCAACTCCACAAGTGGTTAATTTGATCTTTTCCAATATTCCCAATGGTTTCTCAACATGGCCATCTGCTAATTGGAGCTTCATGCGAGTTGTTCGTAGGGCTGGCTTTCTCCCAAATCGCATTTCTCCCAAATCTCTTTGGTGGTGATACCTACTCCTGCTCGTGTGTATAGTATAGCCTTGGTCATGTAACCATTGTATGTGACCAGTAGACACATGTTGCCCTCATCTCCTTCACTAAATTCTCCAACCTTATCCACGGGGATTTATATGGTAGAATGGTTTTCATTCCCCTTGCTTTCCTTTTCGTTCTTCTCCTGCTCTAACTCTAATTGTCCCGCTAATTGTTTCCATAATTGTGGTTTTACACGAAGTAATTCTTCCATAGTCAATTGACATTGTACTTTGGTCTTTTTGAGTTCTGTTAGATTGTGTGAGTACTTATCTAAGGTCCCCTTTTCTTTTCCTCACATTGTGGGAGCACGAAAGATGATGGATTCCTTCTCATATTCTCCCATGTACTTTGGTAGGGTACAAATGCTCTAGGCTTCCTCGTTGTTTTGGTCTAGTCTAGAAACTTCTTCATATATTTCTTCCATGTTTGGCGGTGGTTGATAGTCTTCCACATATAACTCCTCAAAGGGAGGTTTTGCGACTCCATTCCTTTTCCATTGATCCTCTCGAATCCCAGTCCACAACTACTTTGGCCAATCAGCTTCTAAATCTGGGACTGTGGACATAGATTTGTCCTAGGTGTTCCGTAGTTCCAGCTTATCATCCCTCTCTTTTGGTTTTTGGGCCTTGGCTTTAATACAAGCATGGTGTTTTTCCTCAAACATTCTTGTTTCAGGGAGGGCTAGGATAGTCTTCTCTAGGGTGGCCTGAGCTACCTCTATGAGTTCTCTACATATCGCTAGCCTCTCCTTTTCTAACTCCCCTTGCGGGTAAAGCCTTTCGTGCTGCTCTACATTAGCTCCATTCCTGATTCTAGCTTGGTAAGCTTTCAACCACATATCCAAATCATCTATTTTTGGGTCTACTAAAATTGATCCACGCTTTTCTGGCTCTAGTGTCTACAGAGCAGTAGGAGTTTTCTCCTGACTTTCAGGTTCTTTAGGTTCCTTATTGCCTTGTGTGTTCTCCTTGTTTTCCTTACGTTTATTCTTCATCCATTTTTCCTTGACTTTTTCTCTCCTATCCTTCCACTTTTGGCTTTTCATCATCTGGGTAGTCTCACGTGGGTCTTTTGAATCTTCCACTACTTGAATTCTAGGTTCTAGGGTTTTACTTTTTTCTTGTTCGTGGTCTACTCGTTTTCTTTCTTGTCCTTTCGTTTGTGCTCGTGTGATGGCCTTTAATGGTATGGTTTATTCCTTGTCACTTCCTGATGATTCTATCACTTCGATCACATTAATAGGTGCAGTGTCATGAGCCTTATTGGGATTTTTTGGGCAATCTCTAAAGAGATGTTCCTTTCCACAATCATTGCAATACCCTTCCCACATCCTAGGGGGTGGTGGGTTGTATGGCCGAGTGCATTCTCTGGTAAATTGATCTTCTCTACATCTATAGCATGGTCCTTTTGGCACAGGTGGTCTGATGGGTTGTCTTACGGGTGTTGGTGCTTTAGGTGCAGTGTACATTAGTGTCGCCATCTCTGATCCATAGACATTGTCATATCCCTCATATCCATAGTATTGCAGGTCATAAGCTTGCTCGTACTCTATCATACTGGCATCATAGGAATAGTAATCTCCTTGGGTCTGCTCGTATCCTGGGTTTGTTGATTCTGTATTGGCTAGTGGTGATGCTGGCACTATGGCTCTTTCTAAGTTTTCCTATGGTTGAGCATATTTGACAGGTACTAGGTGTTGAGGAAGTGGCGGTTGTGGTCCTAACACTCACTGAGGTTGTGTACATTGTCCTTGATCATATGGTCTAGGTGCTCCTGGTGGTCCTGGATAGGGGTTATATCTGGGTATCTCCCTTCTTGGCTCTCTAGGTGGGTATCCATATGGCCTATACTCAGGTTGATTCATTGGTCGTGTCTGTCTGTTGAAAGGACAATTCTCGGTGGTATGATTGGTGTATTTTTGTTCCATGTGGCAATACAGAGCAGTTCCTTAATGTGGTTGCCTATTGTAAGGGTAAGCTTGAGGCAAGCCCGTTCCTCCTCTTACGCACATGTGAGTTGGATGGTCTCCTCCGCATAAGCTGGATCTTCGTAACATGGGTATTCTTAGAGATGGATGCTGGTAGTTCTTGTGTTCATGAACTCCTAACTTCTTTGCTACCAGCTCTGCTAACTCTTCTACATTACTAGACTCTAGACTCACTAGATTCATCTTCAGGATCTTCTTCTGAGTCACTAGAGGTGTCGGAATAGATAGAGCAGTGACTTGCCTGAGTTGCACTTCTTACCGATGAAATAATACTTCTCCGACTACTTAGCACCCTTCCTGACCTCAAGTTCATCCATCCTCTTGTGGCTATTTTGGTTCCTCACTATCCCCTAATTGTCTCCTCAATTGCCTCAAATTTTTCCCTTAAAAAGTCTCAAAATGTTCTGGATGATACCACTTTGGTGATACTACATTAGGTGATACCACTCTTTCCATGATACGATACCACTATTTACCGTGATACGATACTTCTCCAGGTGACGATACGATACTTGGGACAGTCTACAATATGATACCACAATCCTCACGATATGATACTACTTTCTACATGATACGATACCCGTGCACTCCACGATACGATACTATATGGTTTAGGTGATTCGATACCACCTGAATGCACGATACAATACTGTTGCACTGCACAATACAATATTAGGAATCATCGCGATACGATACCGGTGTAACTCACAATACGATACTGCAACCCTGCACGATACGATACTAGTTGGGACGATACGATACTAAAATTCGTCACGATACGATACTAGTATCATGCGCGATATGATACCGCTCGGTCAATGATACGATACCGTGATCGGGATGATACGATACCATGATCGAGACAATACGATACCAAGTTGTCCACGATACGATACCACTGGCAACCCACTATCGTGATACCAACTTGACGATACGATACCAAAAGTGGTATCATGATACCTCAAGTGGTATGCGACGATACGATACTCGACGAGTATCGCGATACCTCAAGTGGTATGCGACGATATGATACTCGACGAGTATCGCGATACTAGGGAATTTTGGTATCGCGATACTAGGGAATTTTGGTATCGCGATACCAAAACTCAACCGACCGCAATATTACAACCAAAATCGTTCCAAACACAAAAAAAAATTTCCCCCCTTAGCTTATATCTCACTCCTCTTCACTCTTGACCCTTTGTATCACTCAAAGAACCTCTAAGTACTCTCTATTCCACCCCGCAATATTGAATACGTCTTTAATCACGTGTAAATGCATTTTCACATTACTTTTGATGTTGAAATCTTAATGTAGCTTATCGTTGGGATATCTTGCTTAAGTCTTGGGCTCAAAAGGTAGCTTTTTGGGCTTGTAGGGCACAATACTGCTCAGGCGATATCGGTCACTGTCTGCAAACGATACCAGTTCTAGAGCAAGTGTCAAATGAACTAATTTTTTTTTGTCTTTATAGTTTGTGATGCCTGAGACCTATTCTACACTAACTTGGCAATTTTTTGGGAATTTTTCTTGGTGATTTCAACTTACTCCTACTCCACTTCTCTCCTTGACCTAACCCTAACTCCTCTTTCTCTCCTTCACTCCTAACCCTAAACCTAAAAACTCATTACACACACCTCAGGGATGTGAAGTAACAAGTGCTAAAGTGTCTGACTACTTGCCACTAAACAAACTCACTTCTACAAGTATGATTCCTTCAATCTTGAGCTATAACCATCACGAAGGCACCTTGGTTGAGTGTGTTCCCTGCCAACGGTGCCAAAAACATGTGTAGCTAAGTCACGACGCCTTAGGGACTTGTGTCAAAGAGACTAAATCTCATTTGCCACACAAGTGCATATAGTGGTGGATTGACACATGCTTAATTATCAATCCGAAGAGCCTCTTGAACCAAGTGTATGAGGATGTGTGCACACATGATGGAAAGTGAAGTGGTTCAGCTAAAATGCATGATAAAGGACTAAACTACCTCTACAACACACTCAATCTCTAGGAGTGTTTGCCACGATACCACTTACAATAGTAAATATGAATTCGAATGTTTCTCCTAGCTCCGAACCCCGAATATGGCCAATACTAGGTTCTTTTCAAATCTCTCGACGAGGCACATCTATTGATGGTATTCTCACTTGAATCTGATAACCGCTCTTCAAGTTATGGCCAAAATAGTGAATGGCGGGAAACACCCACACTCACTCCACAACTCATACTTGATCACACACACTACAGTAGTTCAAAAGTTATGGGGAGGGGTAGACAACAGTCCTACACACACATTCCAAGCTTCACACACACACACACACACAAAAGATCATAGAGAAGATGAAACTCTGCAAGAAAGAAGCAAATTTGAAATTTCAGCTTTCCTCCTTCACAATGGCAAAAAGTCTTTACAAAGAGTCACAAAGTGACTTATATACATGTGCCCTAAAAATGGTCCTTTCACACAAGTGACCGACACTTTATTGGATAATCCCTAATTTCCTACTATTTTACAAGAAATATATTACAATGAGTTGGGCTTATGCATCTAGAGGACTCTAGTGCATTTACATAGCTTTGAGGGAATTTCATAGGATTTTGAAGAAGAAAATTATGCCCATTAATTTGAAAATTTTGGGGCTCCTCTTTGTGCCTCTATTTTCTGCAACAATTAGGAATGGTATAGGTGGTAAAGAAATTGCAACACTACTTATTGGAAAACAAATTCAAATTACTTATTGATCATCAAGCTCTACTATACCTAGTCAATAAACCCTGTAACACTCAAAGACTAGTGAGATGGTTTCTTCTATTAATGGAATTTGATTTTGAAGTAGTGGTCAAGAAGGGAAACATGCATGTCAGAGCTAATCATCTATCTCGAATGACACATGGAGAACCCTCATTTGGAGTAGCAGATGACTTGCCTGACACCTATATTTTTAGCTTAGAAGTTTGTCCATAGTAGGCGGAAAAATTGATACCTATACTCACCCATAGACCTAGTTATCAGATTAATTTAGATAAAGCCCAACAACTATGGAAGACTATGAATCTTCACATTGTAGCAGGAAGTCTATACAATCAAGATTCTAGTGGACTTCTACTGAGATGTGTAGACGAGGATGAACAAGAAACTTGGTTGAGGCACGCCCACATAAACCCATGGAAAAAACATAGAAGTATCACTGGTACAAGAATTAAAAAGATTAGGAGTGTATTGGCTAGGAATGCATAATGATGTTCACTCGCATGTAATGAATTGTCCCATGTGCCAAGAAGAAAGACCAGAAGAGAATTGTACGCTATCCTATTGCACAATAGCACCTAGATGGAGTTTACCTTTAATGAACTTTTTGAAGACACATGAATACCCAAAAGGGGCAAGCCTAGCAAGAAAAGGACCTTTAGAGGAGCAAAGTAAAGATTATACCCTTATAGGGAGAAAAATGTTTAAACATGACCAAGACAACCAACTACGATTATGCATACATGAAGATGAGTATATCTATGTGTTGGAGATGGCCCATACCAGAGCGGCAAAGGTCATTTTTTGGCTGACAAGACTGCAAAAATGATCCTCTTTGTCAGATTATGGTGGCTAACTTTATATCAAGATGCGATGATGTATGTTCAGAGGTGTGATGTATGTCAAAGAACAAAATACCCTATCCGAAGAGATGAAATGCCACTATGACCTATGATTAGTGTTAGAGCTTTCACTAAATGGGGTATAGATTTCATTGGACCAATTAGCCCACTTGCTAAAGGGTCACATGTTGAGTACATAATAGTAGCCACCGATTATTTAACCAAATGGGTGAAAGCAAAGGCCACAAAAAAGAATGATGCAAGAACTACTGCCAAGTTTCTCTTTGAAAATATATTTACAAGGTTCGGGTTACCCATTGAAATTGTGAGTGATCAGGGCACACACTTCATTAATGAGGTAATAGAGACTTTGATGAATGAATTCCTAATGATTCATAAGAAATCGGCCGCTTATCACCAGCAAGCCAATGGACACGCAAAAAGTTCCAATAAGGTACTATGTACCATTTTAACTAAGATTGTGAATAATAGACGAGCAGATTTGGATAAACAATTATATCATGCCATTTGGGCTTTTTGAGTTGCTTATAAGACCGCTATATGCACAACACCTTTCAATCTTGTGTATGATCAGAATGCAATCTTACCAATTGATTTCTTGATTCTATTCTTCGAGTAGCTAAGAAATATGAGTGGATTGGACACAAATTATCCCAACAATTGGATCAAATTGAACGATTGCATGAGATGCAATTACAAGCAGTAGCAGGTATTTATGCCACCAAGAGGCGACAAAAATCCTACTATGACGCTCACATTAAAGAACTCAAAGAAGGTGATTTAGTCGATATACACTTTGAAGCAACACACCAAACGCAAGGACATGGACCATTGTTAATTAACCGTATTTCTACCAGTGGAGCAATAAATCTAGCCACCCTAGATGGAGAAATTTTTCCAAATTATATAAGTGGCTATCGTGTGAAGAGATATTTAGAACCATTAACGGACAAGATGATGAGTAGAATCCCAAAGGCAAAGAACCAAAGGGAAAAGGATGAGAGGATTAGAGAAGAAGTGAGGCTTGAAGCATTGGAATGTATATGAAAGCGAAAAGAATGGATGAGAGAAAGAGATGAAAGATCTCACCAAGGAGAGGAACCGATTCCCATAGCCAACTATAGGACAACAAAAACTACGACTATAGGACAAAATGTCAAGCAAGCCTATCTCAATCTAGGAGTAGGAACTGAGGAATAGCACTTAGTAGATGCTTTGATTGACACCGGGGCAGCCTTAAGTTGCATATGCCTTTCATTAGCGAAACAATTGAATGCACCACTCAACCCAACTAAGGCATACATGATGGGCATAGGAGGAAACACCATTGAATGTTTAGGAGAGGTCAGCCTATCTCTACACCTGGGTAACAATTCAATGCATCAAAAGCTTCTAGTCCGTAAAGATGACGACTTGCTGGAGGAATTAGTGTTAGGTCAAGATTGGATATATAAATTTGAGATAACAATTCAGATAGCTTTAGGCTATATATCTGCTAAGATTGGACACAGAGAAGTCTTTAGCCTACTAGATGAGAAGCCTTTAAAGATGGTTTTCTTGAAGTATAACGATGATGAATGTATGTCTGCATGTGAATCTACACCAAGGCCAAATCCTAATCAACTAGCTTATGTCTTTGATCCAAGCCTAGAAACCCCTAATCTCCTTACACATGGAATTCAACTCAGCTCTTTATGTCAATGTAGCCAATCTGAGGGATCAAGTGAGGATCTTATTACGGACAAGCAACTAGGAGTCCAAAAACCAAAAACAAAATTTCCTCCAATTCATTCACTAGTGAGAAAAAGGGTGTGACAAATATGGATTCGCAAGGATCAGTTAGACAGCCACAAATCTCAAGTGAAGAAGGACCAAAAGGAATTCAATCAAAGGTGATGTCGACCTGACCAATCGATCAAAGATAGGTCCACACATATGGCGGAAGTGTGGATACCAAAGAAATTAAGAGTAGCTCAAGCTTCAAGGAATTAAATATGGATACCCACGACTCCAATCAAGATCACCAAGGAGCAGCCACCAAAGTTACTTAAGGAACGAAGTCAATACAAGAAACTTTCTAGGAGAGAAAGAACTCCCATGAAATAGATGCCACCAATGGAACAAGCAGAAAATCCTACTAAGTGGCGATATGAGTGGAGAGTGAAAGTACAACAAAACCAACTACCTCGAGCAAATGTAAGGAGCTTCTAGAAGGAGATTCAAAGCACCAAAGCTAGGAAAATGTGGATTCCAAAGTCAGGAATATCATCACCGATGATCATAGCAGGAAATTCCTCTTGCACTCATGATGAGTCCCATGCACCTCAAGTAAGCATAATAGGGCCACATTACAAGGCCATGCATTTGACACAATATCATCTTTGTACTAATAAGTGAGCACATTTCCCTTAGGGGGAATAGAAAACACCATGTACAGTAAAATAATAAATAAAATTGCCTCGGCTATGTCACTAATATATTTTGTTTCCATTGCAACTTAAGAAAAAATATAAGTTTATGAAAAGATCAGGTACTATGTTCCTTATACACTCTGTAAGTGGGGACACAACACACGGAGTGAACGATCCAAACACCATGACAACTTACTTCAAGTTTGACACTAATCATTAAATCCTTCAATTGCAAATGGCTTCCTCTAACTCTGAAGCTACAAGAAGCAACCTTTGATTTTGAAGCCACTCACGAGGCTGAAATATTAGAGTTTCCTTTGGAATCAGCTATTAATGCTCGAGGACATTGGATCAGAGATGACAATCCTACCAACGAGCATTTGTTCCTCATCACTATTAAGATCATGGATAGAGCATCAATTCTTGCTGATGACTCAAGACTTTAGAATTTTGCATGAAATACCAAGCATAGTGGATATGTGGACACAAGCTCAAATTGAGGCCTATTTGAAGCTTCCTATCTACAAACCCGACTTTCAAAGGTGCACCCAAGTCATGAATACTCTGCATCCTATGCTTGATAAGCCATACGTCCTTGAATATATGGTATTAGATTGCAATGGGGAATCACTGACTATTCGCTTCGCACATGAGCTGATCAAGACAACATTTGGTTGGACCATGGACGGTCTCACGATCTGAAGGATGAATGCTATGAGGTGAAGAAAAGGGCTTTCTTGGATATCAACAGAATCGATATTGAAGAAGAAGTGAGACTTCTGCATCAACACTTCAGTTTTCCCAATATGCATTGATATACAGTTCCACAAAAAGTAGTACTACAATTGAAGTGGGGACACAAGAAATTCTTAAATGGCAGCTCTGCTTTGACACTACTTATCTATCAAGCATTAGACATGAAAGACTGTTTACGGCCTATGATATCAACGGCTGAAACAACAAAATATGTGAAGGCCGCCACTATACCAAAGAAGAGAAAAGATGTGGTCATAGTGGAGGAAGTGGGCACTCGCTCAAAAACCACCATGAGAGGTGCAAAACCAGCTCCCGTTGTAGAAGCATTAGAAACCCCATAGTCCAAGAGAACACATGACCTTCCAAAGCTACCATTAACAGCAACACCAGCCATTACAAGAAGGGATCTCTCCACCGCATTAGAGGCCACACATGTTTATATGAGAGGTTAAGTCAACCTTACGATACAAGGC
The DNA here is from genome assembly GCA_020310875.1 of Ceratopteris richardii. NCBI lineage: Eukaryota > Viridiplantae > Streptophyta > Polypodiopsida > Polypodiales > Pteridaceae > Ceratopteris > Ceratopteris richardii. The sequence goes on along the minus strand of CM035415.1, from coordinate 3,126,274 downwards.
CACCAATACCATCAGTCAGGTAAACAAAGAACGTCACAAGCAGCCAAGAAGGCATCACAACAAGAAAGGTATAAAGAATTGGGGTTAAATGATTCAAGTTCAAAAGATGAATCATCCCAAGGCCATGATACACTTAATACTGATATACACATGGATGAGCATGTGGGAGAAGAATGGGAGGAGTTGAATCAAGTACAGCGGTTAGCGAAAAAGGAAGATGAGCAAAGGGCACAAACCCAATCTCTGGCTGAAGAACAAAAGGAAAGAGGACACATTATCCAATTGAATGAGCAAACAAGGATATCTCTCAAGGAGATGTCACCTCCCAAGTCCAAAGCAGTGGTACATCCAAAGCTTGAACAAGACATCAATGACGTACAAGAAGAATAAGAACCTATCTTACCCATCCGAGTGGTTGTTGAACCATCACCCTTGGATGTGGTGGTGGATTCTCAAAAAGTGCCCTCTGAGGAACCAGCAACACAAGAAACAACAAACACCATCGAGAAGGTTGAGCCAAGAATGCACTTGCATATAAGGCAGCCACATCACGAAACATTACATCTTGCACAAGGTAAAGATGTGCAAACAGGTGAAGAACCACTGATATAAAAAACATGGCTGAATGTCGATGTGAACCAACTAAAGCCTATAGTCAGAAACATGGTTGACATAGCTGTGACTGCACAAACCCTATTGATGGATGAGGAAAAAGAAAAGGCATAATTATTTGAAGCAAGAAGTTGATTCCAAAGCATAAGTGAGGAGCTCTCAGCCAAGAATATAGCTGTTCAAAAGGAACTTGTGCAATGAGCAGAAGAATTGGCCAAGAAAACGAAAGAATGCAATTGTATCTAGGAGGAAAATGTGTTGCTCAAAGACAAGTTACAAAATGTAAGTACACCTGTCTCAGAACTTTAAGTGGAAGTAAGGACATTGAAAAAGCAACAAGAAATGTATGAAGCAGAAAAAATAAGGATGGTCAATCGAACAAATTGTTAGAAAATAAGATTAAAGTGTATATGGAAGAAGAAGACAATCTACGTACAAGGAACAAAGAGTTAATGAACTCTATTCTATTAAATCAGCCTTTGGAAAGCATCATCATTGAAGAAATAGGATTACAAGAGTTGAAGGCAAAGTTGTCAGCAATGGAAGATTAGCTTAAACAAGAGCAAATGAAACGGGCCAAGTTAGAAACCAAATATAAAGCGAAAACCAAAACATGGGAACTTAAGTGAAAGTAAGCAGTACAAAAATACATGGAGCAATGCAATGAGGATGCTGATCAAGTAAAGAACATTTGCGAAGCAAAGGCAAAAGTTGAAGATGAGCTCAAGGCTAGTAAATTACAACATGATGAGAAAGACGAAATCATAGAAGAGCTCAGAGCACAGTTAGAACAAATGAAGAACTTGGGGACACCAGTAGTGCAACCATCCAAGATGGCTACTGATGAGACTTAGGTAAGGGATCCAGCTATGGACGAACATGACGACCATCCAATGCCATATACTACAGAACTAAGTCAAAAAGAGCGAGCACTACTTGTGTCTAGTCTCACAGAAAATCTTGAAAATGAAGTGGTGAAAGTCTTGAAAGAGGCTTAGATCAAAAGAAAAGATCTAGATGAGATAATAAAGCCCTTCAACATCCCTTATGGAATCATGAAAGAGAAAACCTGAAGATATATCAAGAAGACCACGAGGAAAGATCCGGATGAGCAGCTCAATTTCAAAGCAACCACTTTTAATTATACTCAACAAGAGTTTGAAGCCGCCGATCCCATCTGGAGGAGAAAGTTTTTGGAGAAAAATCCAACATTACGGGTGCATTGGTAGGAAGCACCATATTTACTTCAAGTTAACCCATCTTTTTGTCCTGTGCCATGTCGACGATACTGGCTAGAATTTTGGGACTTGCAAAGTCAAGGTAAACTGAATAAACAGTGGCTCAATTTTCCCTTACTCCCGAGCCCATCGCATAACTATCTGCCCACGGAAGAGTACATGGTCAAAACCATCAAATTTTGGTTATCCCAATATGCAAAGGTTCTTTATCTCACAATCAAGCTAACGACTAAAATAATTAGCATGATTCTGACACTACTCAAAGTCTTCAAGCACGTAGAATACACATTTTTCAATTTTATTAGTATTAATCAGGGAACATATATTTTGGTATTTGACCTTTCCACCATGCCAATCCGATTAACTATTATGGCCTACTACTTGAGGTTAATGTTTTTACCGAGTACCTTTATGCAAACTTTTGAAGAAGCATTCTTCACCCACTTCTTCAAAATTGATTCAGAAATCTTCTTGAAGATGTCTACTAACCTAAATGCATGGCTAGTAGCATATGAATTAAGTTTTTTTGGTGATCACCGACAACCACCCCACGATGGTGTTAAGTCAAAACAGTGGAAGCAATTAATGATACGTGAAGCCAATCTGCTAAATGAAACATAGCAAAAGATATACAAGATTTAGTCATGCCGAGAGGGGGAGAGTGTTGCAGTAAAGAAGCACAAAAAAAGAGCCCCCAAGCATTTT